>VYXH01001651.1:96214-147268 GCA_013397275.1 Burhinus bistriatus
AAAAAGAAAAAAGGAAAGAAAATGGAGTTCAGATTTTTGTTATCCTTTTTTTCATGATCGCTGAACCAGCATTGAATGCTGCCTCTAAATGAATTTCAAACTAGTATGGAAGTAAGACACAAATTAGTAGGATAGGACATAAAAATCTTTACCTGTGAATAGGCAAATCTGGGGTCAGCAAGTCACATAAATACATGTTCCAGAGTATGCTGGAAGCTATTGCAATTATAAAATTTAATAAATGTTTGACAATTAAGTATCGATCTAACTCCCCAAAGACTCAGATTAAACTGAGGCTGCTTATTGTGTCTTAAAATGCTTTTAACAGCTTTTTGTGTTAGTGAGAACTCAGACAGCATTTTATGAAAGAGGTAATAAAGTAAAGCTTTTCAGTAGTCTAACCCAGAGGTCAAAAAAGCATAGGATAAAGTTATCAGCATCAGTCCCCACAAGCCCTGACTGAATTGTGGTTAGTAATTTTGCATGTGAAATTCCAGCAATGGGTGGAAAGCAGTTCCTTGGGTGGTCTTGAAATAAGGTAGAAAGAACTTCAAATGACAAAGCCAAATGTAAATAGAGAGTTCTTCCTTTTTTTTTTTTTTTTGTTTAGACCAGAAACCCAAGGCTTATTTTTCCAGAAGAACATATTTCCCAGAATTGGCTATAAAATCATTATGAAATCCATTTTAAAAAAAATAAAATATAGCTGAACTATTGAAGAGGATGTAAGGTCATTTCAAACACATCTTAAATACTTTTTAGAATCCCAGCAGAAAGCTGTAATATCAAAACTAAACATCTAATTGCTCCCTTGATTACCAAGCCCAAAACAAAGCAGAAAGCAGACTCTGTTATAGAACTAGTTGGTATCACAGATGTTATCCTTCCAGATGGATATTGACAACTATGAACAGATAGAGGCTTATTTGCAATTAAAATCAGTTTTCAGACATACTTTGAACCACCTGTTACTTTAATGGTCTTTAGGGTAGCTGCCATTTTAAGAGGTTTTGAGATGATACAGCAAAATTTATAAGCTACCAATTTATCTTCAGTAAGCTTGATTTGGAGAAAAAAGTAGAAGTGATTGCTTTCTAGGTTTCATATACATATATTATTTAATTTCCCATAGAAAGTGCGAAGATTTCAAACTGGATTATGTAGTTTGATAACTGAAGTCTGAACTTCAGAAGTTTATAGCTAAGGCTTTTGAAAGTATTCCTAATGACTACTGCTACTGAAGGTGACAGGGAACTCCTGCTGGAACAAATTAATTTGTATTCGAAAAATTTGCCCTTAGATTTTTTGGTTCAAGTGTGCACTCCTGTGCTTGAATATTCATTCCAAGTCTGTTAAAACCTATCTTTTGTTTAAAAATGGAATGGAAATATCAAACTTTCCTATAGAATTTCCTTGCAGCTTATTTTCTGAAAAAGGCACAACAGCAGCCCCATTTAGACTAAATACACTTTGTCGGCTCTTTAGGGCGTAGTTGCTGTCTTTTCCCACTGACAAGTGTTCAAGGACAAAATGACCCTGCTATTATTTTCATTCATTTTTACCTGAGCAATGCTTTAAAAAATCTCCCCAAAGTTTAAGAATCCCCAGGATTTGGCACTAAAATTTATAGATGTGATGTATTTTATTTTATATTATTTTATTTTTATTTTATTTCACTTATTTTATTTTTAGGGCATGCTAGTGCTGAAAGTTTAGTTGTCTTAGAAAACACTAAAAAGAAGACTGAACGCAAAGGCTTCCTTACCTGGGTTTTCCTTCTTGTATTAATTTCAGTGTATTTTATGTATTCTTCTATTCATTAATTTTTGCTGAAGCTTTGATTCCGTAAATGTTATCATTCAAGCACAACCGTAGAGAAGAGCATACACTATTCTTTATTCTCCGAGGGCATAATATGACCTCAAATGAAACTCAACCAGAGAACAAATTAGTGATACACATACACTTGTGGGAATTTCATTTGAAAATTCATTTTTACAGTGATTTGCCTCGTAAGTATTGATAGGTGCATCAGGAAATGTTGAAAAATCTGATGGTTGTTCCAGTTATTTGATTTACCACACATGCAGAGCCACAACATGATTATGATAATGCATGGCTGCTTCAGGAAAAATGCAAGTGTCACAGGTGTGTATAAATACTCTTCTGTTTCTGTTTGTGAAAGGAAAAACTTAGTTTTATCTGAAGTGGCATTTTCAAGTTTGCAAAGGAAGTTGTCAAACCAAAATTTTATAGCTTTAAAAAATTAACACTATAATAAAAGAAAATGTTTATTAACCTTATCATCTCCTCATTAGCATCACTGCTGTGACTTCTGCAAGGGATGGGAGCACCACTAAAATGTCTCATTTACATTTTGCATATCTAACAAAAGCAGATTACTTTGTTTAAATTATAACTAATATCATTGTAGTGGTGTTATATATTAGAAATTGATTACTTTGTTTCTTCTTCTATAATGGCCTCATTATATTTGATTTTTTTTATGCCTCATTTTTTCTTATTGAAATAATGAGTATGCAACAGTGAGATCATTAATATTTTATCCACATTTTCTTTCCATCTAGTACTTCAGATGAAACACATTGACTAGTCTGACAACAAATAAAAGCACTTTGACTATGAGTATTGTCTGTCTGTGAATAAAATGAGGCTGCTTTTGACAGCTAGGGTTTGCTATGAAGAAAAAAAAAATAGTATCCTGTATATTCTCAAAGAATGGGATAAACTGTAGGTTAAGTGTACAAAAAGGACCAACTTGGAGTAATGGTCTGGGAACCTGAACTTTGCAAAAAACGCTATGAATGGATATAAGAAGAGAAAACTGAGGTAAGGAGAATCTGAGAGCAGGACTCAAGTGCATACCTCAAACCTCAGAACCAGAATAGCGCAATGTACTGCTCTTCGTGCTGGGAAAGCCACTTGGTCAATTTGCAGAGTTGTTTCTAGTTGTGATACCTGTTTTTTTGTCAAATGATCTTAGATCATCAGTAGATTTTTTTTTTTTTTCTGTTCTGATATTTAGTTTTCTTCATTTTTTCCTATTCTGTATACAATTACAATTAAAAATAATTATTTTCTGTGTTTAAAGATTGATTATGCCTCCTGTGCTCACTGTGCAGTGTCTTACCCTAAGAACAACATCGATCTGAGTGGTACGAGGAAAGAATTTACCCCTTTCAAGCAGTTATCAATCTTTATTCCTCTTCAGCAGCCTTGTAAGATTTATGGATGCTTTGCAGTAGTTATAAGGTATTCATACCACTATATTTACTGTGTAGCTGCTTAGATATACTGTAACTCATAAATCAAGCCTTCTAGTCATTCAATCATTTCCTCCAATTTCTTGAAAAGTTTCTTGTGTTGACGTGTGCAAACCTGTGTATACTGCAAATGTGTAATCAAGCCCTATACAGAAAGGGATCCTTATCTCCCCTTCCATGATGGAAAGCAGCTATGTATTTCACTATCAGTATTTCTATACGGTGGATCAAAATATCATGGGTCGGTTTGTACTGTATGACCTTCCAAGACCATATTTTTTTTTCTTACCAAAATTGCCCCTAAGTTTTATACGGTTTTACCTCTTTCAAAAAATATTCACCTCTGTTAAATGCAAGAAAACATTCAGAAATCATATACATGTTAGATCTCGAGGCGGGATTTCATTGTTTCCTTCTTTTCCTATGATGCTTGGTCCATGTTTCTCCGATGTCTGCAGCCTTTTCAATGTGGCTGTGCTTCTTACGTACTTCTTAAGGCTTCCATTAATTCAACTGTTTATAACTTTGTACAGATTTTTTCAGTTAAGACCACAGAAATGTGAAAAAACCTCAGTTGAGATTTATGGTGATCCTTTGATTTTGCCGGATTCTATCTAAAAGTTGACTCTCCATTCCATAAACCCAGGCCTGCAATTGCCATTTATACAGCTTTCTTGACAGAGATAAACAAAAAAGGATTGGTCCTTCAATTGACTTTAGCGACACTTCATATAGAAACCAACGGGAATTACTTTTACTGTCTCATTTTTATGTTAGGGTGTATCATTTATTAAAATCGAAGGATCTCTTGCAGCCTCCTGAGAAATGCTTGTAAAAAGCAATTTGAAGTTGGAACATTCTATCAAGGGAAGTATTGGATTGTCCATTGTATGACATTTTCACATCAAGACAAAAAGCCATTCTGGAAGAGTTAATTTAGTTAGTGGGCTCTACACAGGAGGAAAAAAAATAAAATTCTATAGCTAGAGAAATACAGAAGATAAAACTATATGACCCTAAAGATTGGATTTGCCCCCCAATTTCCTGGTATTTTTGAACACAGGAAAATATAAAAGGTTCTCTCCCGCAGCTGGAGTTAAAGTAAGACTGAGACCAAACACATAGTATAATTTTGCTATTTTAGGCAAGTTATTCAGTGAACCTTATGAAAAAATACAGTTGATAATCCACATGAGAAAGCGTTTTCATGATTAGCATTTCAGCCAGTCTTCAGTGCCTGAGAAACTTAAATGTTTTTAAAATATAAACTATGGTTGAATCCACTCCTTTTGGTACTTATATCCTTCTTCAGTTAGGTTCAAAAATATCTTTGCAGCTGCTGACCAAAGTTTTCAGGCATTTTGGAAAACTGCTTAATTCTTGATGCTACCGAGTACTCGGGCAACTACAGTGAAATGGTTCCCAGACCTTGTTATAGCTGGGACCCAGCTGAGAACATTGTCAGTGTTGCCTTACACCAGGTGCATGTTCTCAGCCTTCCTTGCCTACGTCCACCCACACTGACTTGCAGTCTCAGTAAAGCTGGGATTAGACACACCGGAGGCAGCTCTGTGTGGTGCCAGGAAAAGTAAGGCTCACCTTCGACACGTTTCACGAGGGAGATACGGGTATGTCACAGATATGTCCTTACCTGATTAGGGTGAACATAACAGTGGACCCTCTTTTAATTAAAATATAAGTATATATATGTGTGTGTACGGTTTTATATTAAATCTGCAATATGTGTGTTTATATATTTATATATAATATACAGATAATGCTGTCACATATAGGGGCTCGGCCATTCCGCGTTCAAAAAAACTCATTCATTTGATTCTTGTGCCAAAACGTTCATTCACAGATCGTATCAGTGGATGTTCAGATACTGCGTGGTTTAGACCTGAACCAAAACACTGATAGGCATGAGGATTACAGCTAATTTTACCCCAAATGTTAGAAATTACTGGGTTTAGTCACTGTGACAAACTCCCTCAGAACAGAGATGGAACATCTTCCTGTGTGATGAAGAGCTTTGCTGGTCATGGGGTGATGTTTCTTCCTTTCTACACCCCTGGTCTGACCACTGGGTGGAACAGAGCACATCCCCTCTGGACACATCGGGGAACGTGGCAGGGCACAAAAGCACCCCCTGAGGTGCCATTTCTCAAAAAAGAAGAGAGCTACCTTGATATAAAAAAGATGCTGTCAAAAATGAATAAAAAACTGCATTTTAAGTATTTTCCTTAAAATTAAATCAGGAAGGTCTTTGTCTTCCCTTCCCAGATGGCTTCTGGAGGTTTACATGATAAGTTCTCTGTCAGAGACTGCTTTTTCGGCGTAACTTGCATCTCAAGTTGCTTTCATTGGAAAGAACCACCTCTTGAACATTTATGCCATCTTTAATAAGCTACATCCCTCTAAAGTCTTCCAAGGAGTTCACGCATTTAATCTTTCTTCCTGCAACTTGTTTTCTTCTTGTCTAAGAGGTAGTTTGACCATATTAACCATGGTCAGCTGACCAGGAGGTTAGATTAATGCTGGTAGTACTACAAGGAAAGTGACGAAGCATACATATGAGAGCAAGCAAGGGAAAAGGGAAAGTGGGACCAGCCCATTTGACAGCAGGCAGGTATTAGATCAGCACTGCTGGGAAAGCAAGCCGAGTCCTCGTCACTCAGATTCCTGTTACACAAACCCTTTTCGCCTGAAACTAGTGTTTTACATCAGTGTGAACACTAATAAACATATTTGATATATACCTTTAAATGGAATAAGTGAATAAACACAGCTCACTATTACAAGTGCACATTAAGCACTTTGGGATGACAATGGATTTGATCAATTATTGTCAATATCTTTATTTTAAATATAATGCATACATTCTTATTACATGTACTTGTGTTTGCATGTCTGTATGTCTATATGTAGTATAGAATGTAAGTGTAGCATATGTATATATTTAGTCTACTACAAGTATTCCCGTATCACACATTAAAAATATTAATTTTTACTATTAGAATATTTACTTTCAAAATTAAAATATTAATGACTCAATCCAGACTTTCTGGTTATTTTTCTTTTGTTTCTATGAATCATTGTTCATCAAAATTTAGAGTGTGTATGTACATATATGTAAACATATTTTATAAGCTGTTCTAACCTATGTAAACGCAATGTAGAGGTAGATGGAATCATTAATTGATGATGGAATCAAGTGTACCCTGATGAAGTTTGCTGATGATACCAAACTGAATGGGGAAGTGGACACTTGGGAAGGGAGACCCACCCTGCAGGAAGACCTGGATAGGCTGGAAGAGGGGGCTAACAAGAACCTCATGAAGTTCAGCAAGGACAAGTGTAAGGTCTTGCACCTGGGAAAACATAATCCAGGAGTGCAGCACAGGCTGGGATCTATCCAGCAGGGGAGCAGCTCTGTGGAAAGGGACCTGGGGGTCCTGGTGGACAAGCTCAATATGAGTGAACAGTGTGCTGCTGCGGCAAAGAAAGCCAACAGGATGCTGGGTTGCACCAAGAAGGGCATCCCCAGCAGAGATAAAGAAGTCATTATCCCACTCTACTCAGTGCTGGTCAGGCCACACCTGGAATCCTGTGTTCAGTTTTGGTCCCTGCTATGCAAAACTGCTATGGACAGGCTGGAGAGGGTCCAGAGAAGGGCCACCAAGGTGATCAAAGGACTGGGAAGCCTGCCATATGAGGAAAGGCTGAGAGAAGTGGGTTTGTTCAGCCTTGAGAAAAGAAGGTTTAGGGGAGAACTTATCACCATGTTCCCGTATATTGAGGGTGGTGACAGAGATAGACACTCCCTTTTTACAAGGAGTCACATGGAAAAGATGGGGGGTAATGGGTACAAGTGACTCCAGGGGAGATTTTGATTGGAGACAAAAGGAAAATTTTCCACAATGAGAACAATCAGCCCTTGGAATAATCTCCCTGGGGAAGTGGCAGATTCCCAACCTTGGACACTTTTAAGATTCAGCTGGACAGGGTGCTGGGCCACCTTGTCTAGACCGTGCTTTTGCCAAGAAAGGTTGGACCAGGTGATCCTTGAGGTCCTTTCCAATCTGGTATTCTGTGATTCTATGATATATGTTTTAACCCATACCTATAGAATATTTGTATTAATAATATTTATATTAGTAGATAGAAAGGAAGGTTTGGGGGCTTTTCTGATGGACTGGAATGATTCACACATGAGTCTGTGTTTTTGCTGATTTTCCCTCTAGCACTGGAAAAGGTCTTGCGTTGCATCAATTTATGCAGTAAAATGCTGAAATGAGCAGAGTGACGAAGAGTGGTGGACTTAGAGTTAAACACGTTTGGGTTTTTTTCTGCCTTTTTCTTTTCCTTTTTTGTGTAACACAAACATTTGTCAAAGGAGAAAGGAAAATTTCCCTTTTACCTGTTAATGCAGAAATTCCAAAATACCCTACAGATAGGGCTTGTGAATAGGATTAACTGTTATAGGAAGTTCTGCAGAGAAGTTTTCTTACAGCTAATGAAACAGTAAGCCTTTAAGTAATACCCGTTCTTTCACTGACATGTCTTCTTTACAGTGAAATCTTTATTGCAGAATCCTTTCTCAGGACTTTCATCCATAATAAAATTAAATTCTTTTCATATCCATTCATTTAGAACACAAGCTATTTAATGTGTACATACTGAGAGGAATCACAATAGTGATAATAAATATTCTCAGTGCTGGTATTGTGCTTGATGTTGCATACAGTAGGGAACAAAAACATGACAACTAGAGAACAATAAGGCACCAAATGTACTTGTAGACTTACAAGGGAGGGGTTAGAGGGGAAAGTATTTCAATGGCTTTTTTTTTTTTCTTTTAAAACAAATTTTGGTTTAATATTGGGAGAACTTCTTCTTCCTCCCAGCTGAGAAGATCACGGCAGGGTGTCTCTCTGACTGAAGCCTGCTACTCCCAGGGTTGCAGGAGATCAACATTATCCTTTGCACACAGACATCAAAGGCTCTTCAAATGCAGGCCGTAGGTAAAGAGGGAGAAAGGTAAAATAATTGCCAACTCAAGGCATGTTTTCTTAAAAGGAGAAAAAGCCAGGCACCATGAGGGAAGTGTACCGATATGAGAGAGTCAACAAACCAGAATAAACTTCACAAAACAAGCCTGAGTATCTGCACTTATTGTTTGCTTATATTGTAGTAACGCGCTACCGAAATACACTGCTGAGCTGGGACTCAGCTGGTGAGTCTGGTTCCGGGAAATTTAGCTCTCCAACTCCAGAGTAATGGGATTTTTCATTCTAAGCTGTTTGCCATGCAGTATTTTGGAATGCTCGGTTTCTTTCCTTTTTGAATGGTTTAATGCAGTTCTTTGCACCAGCCCTCAGCTCCAGAAGTAAATAAAAGGTTTTCCTCACCCATTTTTTCATGCTGTTTATTGTAAACACAGATTATACATCTGTTAGCTTTACCCTTAGAGCCAGGTTGAATGTGGTCTTTGAGGAATTCTGACAAATCTGCCTAATTAGTGAGAGATGAACAGAGCTTCATTGTATGAAGACACTGAGGAAAAACTGCAGGCATACTAAGATCTTTGACTTAACACAAGTAAGTATAACTTGATAAGTACAAGAACTATTTGTTGTTCAAAACATTGAACAGTTTCTTCAACATGTAATTTTTAAAATTTTTTACATATTTCCTAGGCTTTTTTCCAGGTTATTTTTTTTTAAATTTATGGGTTAAAAATACCAAACTATGCAAAATTTGTATTTACAGACTTTTAAAGGGACCTTCCTTCTTTCTTATATTCTGACTTATTACCCCCATTCCTTTTTCTCTTCAGTCAAACAGAAGGAACAGGGAAGGGAAGCAAAGGGGACAGAAGGTGAAAAGTGAAAAACAATCGTTGGATTTTCCTGCATGCATACATTGATAAAAACAGAAAGTACTGCAAAGAAATTATTTTTAAGTCGATAACTTCAAGCAAAAAAAAATTAACACATTCTGGTTACTTGTAGACTCCTCCTTATGGGATGAATTTATGCTACTTGATCAAACGTTAGTCTTGAAGATCCTTCTGCTTTTCCAGAGATTGTTTGGTTAGAATTTTATTTTGCTGAATATACTGTCTCTTTTATAGAAGAAAATAGCTTGTTTTAAATCTGTGCACGGTCTAACGTTCAGTTTTATAACACAAAGCTGTTGTCTGTCCATCACTGATAGTGACCTCTCCATTGCTCATTGGTGATTTTAAAAAGCTGGAAACTCTTAGTGATTGCTTCTTGTTATTTCCAGCTTTTCTGCGGGAGTTGAACCCTATACCTATACTAATAGTATAGAAAAAGGAGCCAATCTGGATGTCAATGCTACACAATAAAAAGAGAGTCATCTGTAGCAACAGAAATGAGTAATAGACTATGTAATATTTGGGGAGGGTATTTATATAAAAAGGTATATTATAACAAAAAATTGCTGTAGACGTCAGAGAAAGAAATGGCTTGACTAGCAAGACAGTGAAATCTTGAATCCTTTAAAACTGATGAGTTTGACCTCAATTAACTTTAATAGGATCAGGGTTTCATTCTGTCTCTTTAAAAGCTGCTGCTGCTATGAAAAATGGACAAACTCCTCCTTCCCCTGCTCACCCACATATTCAGGTTAAACGGGTACTATTAATGTTTTGTAAGACATTTTCCATCCTTCTGTACACACCAAAAGGACAGAAAACAAAATATTTTTTCTTGTTTTCTTGCCAGGAGGCCTTTTGTTCTTTCTGCAAGTCCTGTTTTACTCATAGACTTGATAAGAGACGGTTGTTTGGCTTTAGCTACCAGTAAAGGATGTTGCAGACATCAGCTAAAGGATTCAAATGGCAAGCAGAAATTGTATTTATGTGATTATATTGTATACAGAATTATCCATGCACCAGTATCCAGTGTCTACACATAACACCAGCATAGCTGTAAGGGGGTTTGGAGATTCTGATCCCTCTTTTTGCAATGCTAATTCCTGCCTCACCAGCACTCCTGAAAATGTTCATGGGTGCCCATTAGCCTTTAGCAATGGATCAGTGGCCTGCAGACCTTTTTCATGTGGTTTTTTTTTTTTCTGAAAGCTGGACTTTAACCCTCATATAGCAATAGATATGTAAAATGCTGTTGCATTTTATGTTATAAAAAATGTGTATACCTCCTCTCTGTCCGGAACTGTACTCTGCCCAAGGTTGGTAAAAGGTAGATTTAGACCAATTTTAGCCTCCTATGAAATTCCTTCTTGGTTCATTAAAATACCCAGAAATGAGTGGGATACTCACATCTACTTTATACATGGCTAGCAGAGCATCTAGCAATTTGTTATGGTTCCACAAAGAAAATATGTTATCTTTTGGTGGCCTCAGTTTATGAGCCACTTTTTTCCACCTCCTCTTGCCCATTTCGCCAGGATTTTCCCTTGTACAAAGGGACAAGGAAGGGTTGATGATTTTGATGGGGACACATTCTCTGACCCTGTATGAACACTAGTCTGGATCTTCGTGTGGTTAGCAGCCATATATTTAAGTTCCTGAAAGAGGCTTAGTTTGCTGGGTTTTTTTTTCCTTTCCTTTCCCCTGCTTTTCCATAAAAGAAGGAAGAGCAAGCAGAGCCTTGCCTACAGACATGACATCCAAGAACCTGAAAATAAAGCACATAACCATAAGGATTCTGGAGCTTTAGTCACTCCTGAAAAACAGAACACAATGGCATTGGTCACTGTCTTTGGATTAGACTCTAAAGCCAGGAACACTCTTCATGTTTTTAAAGTACTTTTACGTGTTATTAAGATTGTACAACTGATAAATACTCATATTTCCTCTCACTTAACCTGTGGACCCTGTTTTCTCTCACCAGTGTGGAACCATTAGCTTTTTCTGTTTGTGTATTTTATACTTTAGGCTGTGTAGTACACTTCACTATTTTGTGCGCCATGAAGCAAAATGCTTTACAGGCTTCAGCTCGTGGAAAATGGAATCAAGCAGCTGTCTTAAGAACATTCAGAATTTTAACCTATTTCATTTTACAGTAACATCCGTACTTTCATTTTCCATTCAGTTTTCTATTTTACACAGAATAAGAAGACACAGTAATTTGGTTTGGGAATGTGGTCTTCTGATCTTTGTTGGTTTATGTAGTTTGCTATTGTATCTGAAACTATAGTATAGATATAAGCTAAGGTTATGTAAACCAGAGGTTTTGTCCATAATTTTTTTTTGTTTGTTTTGTTTCATTTTAACCTTATTAGGACGAACAAGGGGCACTCCCAAAGCCTTTAAAAGAGCTTCTCCTACCTTTCTTCTGCTGAACACTTTAAAGAGTGTTGTACTTCAGCTTCTGTTGCCTTACACACCCATCTGAGCATTCTAGTGCACATTAGTGCAAGAAATAATTTGGTAGGTAAAAATGTTTTGTTTTCTGCTCATTTGCCTTATCAGTAAAAAGGAACTTTTTAATTGCTTTATTGTGCTACCCTAGATTGCTTTAACCTTGATTTTTCATGCACATAAGTATACTTTTTCTCCTGACAAGAAATACTTACGGAACAGGTGTTCAGATGTAACGGCAATTGATGCTGAAGGGAGGACCTATTTCTAGATCTCTGTAACAGACTCACCACACAATACAGCATGCTTAGCACCAGGATATTCACTGGTTCATATATTTTTGTCATCGAGATACTTTCATGTCCATAATGTGGATAAAAAGATCCCATCGTTCACTTCCTGCTGCACAATGTTGTGGACAAAGATATGGTGCCCCTCAATATGCAGGCAGCTTCTTTTTTGCTTTCTTTGCCCATCCAGAAGGGAGACCAGCAACCTGTGGAGTTCCAGGGACCCCTAAACCCTTGTTTCCAAACCTGCCTCGCGATGGCAGAACAGTCGCAGGCTGTGGAGAAGGCTGCGGAAGGGATGCCTTGCACATCCCTGCCTGCCCACGAGCAGAGCAAACGTTGATTAATTCTCTGAAACGTACGTTTCCTTCTCGGAAAGGTCCATCAGTAAGGTACGGATAAGTTATAGATATCCTTGTCACAGAGAGAAAAATCCACATAAACGGAAAGGTGAAAACAGCGTATCACCTGAGCCAGAATTTGGCATTCAGGCAGGCAAGGGGCACAACATGGGATCACTGAGAATGGGCCTAGGATCATGTATATATTTCTATCCAGACAAAAGTAGGGAGAAATAGGAAGACCTGGCAGAACTTAATTTATTCTTTAGTATTATTTCTACCTTTATTCTAAGTGAAGTGAAAGAACAGAACAAAGCACAAAAAATAAAGTAAAAGTGACAAGCTTTGCACCGCTAGTTGAAGACAGAGCGCATTACGCGTTCTGCCCCCTGCCAAGGAACCAAAATCATATACCGGTGTACACATCCCTGCTTTTGCAGGAGCAGGATTCGGGTGAGCAAAACACATCAGTAGCGGTGAACTGTGTAGGCAGGATGACAGCGTGTCGTTTCTGAACCCTTCTCAGTAAACAACTACATGTGCTCACCTCTGTTGTATCCATGAAAGCCAATTCCCATGTCTAAGGTACAGAGCAAGCCTGCTGTGGAAGCAGAAGCAGGCTCATCGCATAATTACATAATTATTTTGAAAAAGTTAAATTGCTTTTTGATTTACAAGATGAGAGGGCAAAAAAGGAATCTCACAAACTACTACTTTTTCAGAAATTATAGCTCAGAAATCATCAGGTGGGATGTTTTTTTAATTTGCATTAATTTCATGTTGAAATCCTGTACATCCAGTTTTAGCCTAGTGCACATTTTTACAGCTGAACGTACAGCTGGAACCTCTGGAAATAAGAGCTTTTATTATGGAAATACTGGCATAGTTTTAGCTAGGGTCGGCACACGCAACATACTGTAATGTGCTTTAAAACTTGAGATGGAGACCAGAAGTCTGAGGCTCAACAGTAGCAAACCCTGTACGCATGAAACACAAGCCTCCCAAAAAAAAGTCACATAAGACTGCTGCTCCTGGCAGAACTCTCGTGGATTTGAAAGGTCAAAATGAACCTCATTGTGTTTGTTTAAAAAGAAGACGGTAACAAGAAACGTGTTGGTCTGCAGATACAAACAAGAATGCTCAGATTAAGAAGAATAAAAGGTATGGAAAAGCACAACAAACCATTCCACTACTCATGAAACTAAGTGAATGATAAAAGAAAATTTAGTTGAGTTAAAATGGATAAATGTTAATATTTTGAACCCACTGTTTTGGTTACTGACAATCAGAAGCAGATTCCTCAGCCAAAAAACTGGGTACTGGAATGTCAAAGCACTTTAATTTATCCATCTGTATAATTTTAAACTAACAGGTGAGACAGAAGCTCTGTTATAACAGTCTGGACAAGATGAAACAATGGACTGATACTGCAGCAAATGACCTGAGAAAATGAGTTCTTTTTGGCAAGGCTCATAAGGCAGCAGTAAAACAGCCTGATCATCTCATTAATGTGGGTTTAAAATGAGAGTTCAGGATTACAAACATAAAAAGTGTTGATTATCAGATAAATGGAGTCAGATGGACAATGACGTCCCTTCTAATTTTTACTGTGTTTAATGGCAAGTGACTTTGCACACGTGTAATACATATGAATACAGTCCTTTTATTTTCTACCCTGTCTTATTTTTCACTTTATTCCTTATCTTCCTGTTTTCATTCACCTTCTCCTACACTTCTAAGCTTAACACAGCTATTCATTATGTCTCATTCTCCCAGTCGTTTCACAGAGGATAAAGTCACTCTTCAAGCTGCGCGTTAACCTGCTGTCGCCAGATGCACAAACGCTTCCCTGGCTGGGGCTGTGTAAAACACTGGTGCCAGTGTGGACACGGACTAAATCTGGGAGGATAATCCTGGATCTCTCCCACAGCTGTTACTGAAGGAGAGATGCATTTTCTTGTAATTCTGATGATGGTTGTTACAACTGATTACTGCTCAGAACCATAGAGTGTCTCCTTCCAAACTCAGGCATTTGAATACAGAAAGAACAAGGAGATGAAATGTAGAATAATTTTCATGGAATGTTTTTACATACGTTAAGTGAGGTCTTCACTCTCAAGAGCCAGTCACCCAGCCTACGTGTCCACACAGGCACCACCTAAGTATCATTCATTTATCTTTACCTTTATTCGACCCAAGTTTCAACCTGTTCTCGTAGGAGTTTTTGATTTCCATGTGAGGAAATTCAAGTCCTTTAGATTCTCCCAATGTTTCCCTTCTTTTATCCCTCCTTTTGTTCCTTCATTCATTCTTGTTTCATTTGTTTGTTTGTTCGTTCCTTTCTTTCTTGGCTATGTAGACAACAGCTAGCTCAGCTTTCAACCACAAAATAAATTTTAAAAAGTAATTGTACACAGGATTTTAACTGACTCCTTGCTCAGAATATGATCAATGTCCCTAACTAGAAATGGAGAAAAGGGACTTGTCCAGAATATCAAGAGGATTTAACAGTTCTTTATATGGTGGTGATGATTTTCTTTGCTTATCATAGCTCTACCATGTGTCCTCCCAGAAAAAATTTCTTATGGCTACTTTGTTCAAAGTAAATGTGATGGTGAGATTATTGCCAAAACCAACAGTAGTAGCACTAACATTCAGGTCATTTGTGCAGACCCAGCTTTTCTAAGTGGACAGTTGTCTTCTAGGAGCCTCTATGTTTCCTAGGTAGACTGAAGCCTATTGAAATTTAAAAATCTGAAAAAATACTTCATTATTTTGAAAAGGACAGCTCTTTTTACTGTTAAGGAAGAATAAGGTGGTGGCGGCGGCTTAGACGTACATCTAAGCAAATTGCAGTGATACTTTTGACTAAACACGTTGAATAAAAATTCAGAGACATCATAGCTATCTTTCTGTTTTTAGCAATGCATTAGGCAGTGATTATACAATTACTTACTGGTGGTGAACTAATCACAGCCTCACTTGCTGTTGTGACCAGGAAACTGACGAATTCAGCTTTTTTTTTTTTTTTATCCTGTCTTGTGGGCTTAACAACAGGCAGGAGTACACTGATTAAGAGAGAGAGCACAATGTCCTTTTTCTTTTTCTTCAGAAAAGAAACACATTTTGAACGAACCCATGACCTGTACTATTCAGAAGTTTTTGGCCTACAGTTTGAATCTCCTCTATTTCATTCTATTACACTTCTCTCGGAAACAAATTCCCACTGAATATTTGTTCTCATCTGTTGTGATTCTTCTTTGGATTTTTTTCTATCAGGTCTTGCATCATTATCTTCTAATACCTAATTATGGAATAAATTTTAAAGTTCTACTTAATTTTCTTAAGTGATTTAAGAATGCAAATCTTGAAACATTCTTAAAGGAAAATAATCTGCCATTACTCAACATTGATGTTGTTTTTGTAAAAGAAAGATGAGGTTTTATTTTTTCCCCCTCAAAGTTATACCGATACTTAGAGAGCGAATAACTAGAAGGCAGCTGAAGCCAAACACTCAGAAGTTATCAGTGTTGGATGTACTGCATGTAAAAAGTTGATTCTGTACCACTGAGAACTTTTGGGTGCTCTGCACCTGTGCGTCCCATAGGGATGCTGCTATTAATTGGAAAAGCAGTTGATAACCTTCATTTTTCACCCTGGTAGAATCTGTGATACAAAAGCTCTATATAGTTCTGTAGTCAGCTTTCTCTTTTTCCAAGTCACCTCATCAGACCCAGAATTTTGGCTCTGAATAGATCAGTTGTATCTTCAATAATGTAGATCTCTGTTCTTGTTCAGAACTTTTTACACCACCACATAGATGCATATATATGTTCTTCATTCTAGGCTCGCTAATATGTAATTTAGAACTCATACGTGTATGTAATGTATTTCAGACATCAGTTATGGTCAAATCTTAATTTTAAAGAACTCTAGATTTTCTTAATATTTTAAAATGTAATTAATTATATGCAGAGTTTATACCTATTTTTCCCCAGTTTCAAAGTATAACACCTGTTGTAAGCACGCCGTGGACCTGGGAACAGATACTGTTTGGAATGGCTCTAACAGATGAAGCTTTCACATTGATTTATATGCTCCCTTTTTGCCTACAACTTCCCAGAATATCCCAGCAAGAGTAAATTGGATTTTAAAAAGAAATCATCAGAAAACACACATGTAAAACTGAAGGTGATCGTTGTGTAGGAATTCCTGATAGTGAAATTATTAAGTGTACAGATTAGATGTTGTAGCTGAACCCCACTGAGCTCTCTAAGCAAAAGAGTGCACTTTAAGGTATTTGAATTAGTATGAATAAAAAATGGGTGCTCACTCTGGTACGCTGTAGTGTAAGTTCTCGCTAGGCAATAGCTTAACAGTAAAAAGACCCCAAAACCCCAACTTCCTAAAACAGTATTTGTTAGCTAAGTGTATAAGATTAATACTAGTTATACAGATTTGTAAACAATAAGTATGGGATCTTTATCGTGTCTTTAGTGTATCTCAGGAGAGATGGACAAACATAAAGGTCACATAAAATATATTCTGAAGGGAGAAATATTTTGAAACAGTGGAGTTCTTATATAGACAGCATGAAAACAAGGAAAAGGCTATGAAGCTGAATTTTATATATCTTTTTACACAATGAGACAGTAAAATCAATGGTATTTGGCAAATGTGTGTGTATGTGTGCAAGTGATTGGCTGAAATATATGTTCAGGTATTTGGGTGAGAAGCCTCATTTGTGCTTGCCAAAAGCTACATAAATCCCAGCTCAGGTAGGCAATGAAGATGGGGGAGCCAGAGTTTCCAAGCCAGAGAAGTTGGGTGCTTATTTTAGCCTGGCATGATTTCAAAAGTGACACTACATCAATGCAAAAAGAATGCTAAGGCAGTATGGCTAGACTCAGCATCTCATCTCAGTTTTTTTCCAGTTGAAAAGTGCACTGATAACAAAGAAGGGGGAAGTTACTTACTAGTAACTAGATTTCTTTGAGGTATCTTGTACGCATGAATATTTGTTTTGTAAGTGATCATGTATCACAGCTCTTGAAGTCAAGGAGTTTTTTCTTGCTACTTTTTGCATTATCTAGAGAGACTGCATATTTTCCAGTCTCTCTACTTACTTCATTCTCAGGCATAAAAGGCATGCCTGCAATAAGACCTTCAGTTAGCTGTCAACTACACATTTCCACAACATAAAGAGACTTCCAGAGAAAAGGCAAGGAGATTTGGAAGGGAATGTATGCATCTCAGAAGAATCCCAAGCACTGTAAATCAGCTTTTCTTCTTGGAATGCTCGCTCCACGCCCGGTCATAGGGCTGGTCACTCCTGCAGGTTTGCAGGAAGGTGTTTGGAGTCCCCAGTAGAGATTGGCCTAATTTCTGGACGTTTGTTCATACCCTTAGTCCAAGGGCTAGACACAGCTCTCCTGACTACTTACATTCATTCCTTATCCTTTGAAGACACTGGGAAAGATACTTAGCTGAATATATGCAGGTCTATAGATTTTGAATGACTGCACTTCCTGGTTGAATCAACAATACAGGAGAAATATTTTGCCTTCCTCAAGAATTCAGAAAATTAGATAGAATTCTAAATCCAGTTCTTATTCACTTAGAATCTCATTTATCATATATGAATTTAATGTCACTGTTTTCTTTCATAGTCATTAAAAAATAAAAACCGGCATAGGCGTGAACCGAGGTAGATTAAAATCTTTTTAACATTTTAAATATAGTCAGTTTGGTACCTTTAAATGTAAACATATTTACATTAGGTAAAATATTTGTTACACAGATGAGATTAGTTTGTCCTTGTAGTTAATTGAGAAGTATTTATCTTGCATTTTTAATAGTCTTATATGAATTGTGTTGAGTAATCCAATAGAAATGCTTCTAGGATTCTAAGCTTTTGAGCAGCTTTTAAATCATTATAATTTATTTAAGCTATCATCGCAAAGTAATTCTTCCCTAACTGGAATCCCCTGCTCTCATTTATGTTGGGCTAGCATACAAGGCAGACTATTCAATCATAGGTTAATAGAAAGCTCAAAATCTTACATTTTGTCAACTATCAACGTTAAAAAATAGTTTGATGACATTGGGAATGCAGTAGTTACTCTTGACTTCAGACTAATTCAAATATCGGACCTCAATATAACAGCAGCAGTAACTCTTTCAGGGCCTTCTGAGATGTTCCTAAAATTCATACTTACATGTGTAGTGTCCACACTATACACATTTCTTTTTTTTTTTCTTTTTTTTTAACTTCAGACCACCTGTAGTCTGGTTCCAAAGACTGAATGCCTGTTTGCAGCTGGAGTGCATTATGTGATTCCTGGAGTCCATCTTCGCCTTTGGTTTCATTAAAAAAATTTTTAGAAATCAAATTTCTACACTCTAAGAAGGCTTCACAATGCAGATCAAAGCACAGTAAATGGGAAACTTGCTTAAATTACATTGATATTCCTGTTGATCATAGAATCATAGAATCATGGAATGATTTAGGTTGGAAGGCACCTTAAAGATCATCTAGTTCCAACACCCCTGCCATGGGCAGGGATGCCTTCCACTAGACCAGGTTGCTCAAAGCCCCATCCAACCTGGCCTTGAACACCTCCAGGGATGGGGCAGCCACAGCTTCCCTGGGCAACCTGTGCCAGTGCCTCACCACCCTCATAGTAAATAATTTCTTCGTGAGATCTAATCTAAATCTCCCCTCTTCCAGTTTGAAGCCATTACCCCTCGTCCTATTGCTATAGGCCCTTGGCAAAAGTCCCTCTCCAGCTTTCTTGTAGGCCCCTTTCAGATACTGGAAGGCTCTAAGGTCTCCCCAGAGCCTTCTCCAGGCTGAACAATCTCAACTCTCTTATCCTGTCCTGACAGCAGAGGGGCTCCAGCCCCCAGATCGTCTTTGTGGCCTCCTCTGGACCCACTCCAACAGGTCCATGTCCTTCTTATGTTGGGGGCGCCAGAGCTGGACACAGTATTCCAGCTGGGGTCTCAGGAGAGCAGAGTAGAGGGGCAAAATCACCTCTCTCGCCCTGCTGGCCACGCTTCTTTTGATGCAGTCCAGAATGTGGTTGGCTTTCTGGGCTGCAAGTGTACATTGCTGGCTCATGTTGAGCTTCTCATCCACCAACACACCCAAGTCCCTTTCCTCGGGGCTGCTCTCAATCCATGCTCCGCCCAGCCTGTATCTATGCATGGGATTGCCCTGACCCACGTGCAGGACCTTGCACTTGGCCTTGTTGAACTTCATAAGGTTGGCACGGACCCACCTCTCAAGCCTATCCAGGTCCTTCTGAATCCCTACCCTTCAGCATGTCGACTGCACCACACAGCTTGGTGTTGTCAGCAAACTTGCTGAGGGTGCACTCAATCCCAACATCCATGTTGCCAACAAAACTGTAAAATAGCACTGGCCCCAGTACCGAGCCCTGAGGAACTCCACTCGCCACTGCTCACCGCTTGGACATTGAGCCATCTCAGAGACTGTTTAAGTACACACAATGCATCTTTTCAGATGGTCCTTCACCTTTGCAGAGTGAATCACTATTTTAATCTGTTATACATGTTATATATTAGTCTGATTCACATATTCCTATATCTTCTAGTATAAGAAACTATAAAACTTTTGAGTTTTGCAAAAAGCCTCTGTGTTTTCTTAGCTATCCACATTTATATAAATGTATGTGTTTCACTACAGTGTTACCTGTGGTACTGATGTCAAGGATATGTATGTAACCAGATAGGAGGAGTACAGGGTGAAGGATCAGTCCTAAAAGTTCTTGAAAAGCATTGTGTCAGTGACAGAGTAGCCTCTTTACCAGAAACAAGGTACCTTATTTTGTCACCTTTATTTCAGTCAGTGTGAAACTCGGGTTTTTTTTGAGTTCTAGTTAAAAATTATACAAGTTCTTTGAATGAGATGATCCTTTTGTTGATAGTATCCAGTGGTACTGATGTTAAAGATATGTATGTAACCAGATAGGAGGAGTACAGGGTGAAGGATCAGTCCTGTTGATAGTATCCAGTCCGATACAATGGTTGGCCTGGATGATCTTAAAAGTCTTTTCCAACCTAAACGATTCTATGATTCTATGACTGAAAGAAATACGCTGCTACTCAGAAATGAAAGCCACTTCTTCATTAGTGTTAACCTACATTTCATCATTTTTTCAATGGTCTGGACTTAGTTCAACAAGAGGAAAAGATCTGCAGCAAGTAGCCAGTATCCCAGATTACTGATCAAATCTGATTAGCTCAGAGTAATTATTTGAAATCTTTTTTGGGTTTTATCCATTTGGAACAGGTTTTCATCTGATTTAGACTGGTTATTATTCATGAATAGAAAAAAATATGGTTTTAATTGAAATAGGCTTTCCTTAAGAATAGAATCTGAACTGGAAGATCTACATAATTTGTCAGTGATGCTCACTATATGCCTTTGTAAGTCTTACAGAATAATTAGCAACATCACTTTTCTTCCTCCCTACCCCCATTATTTGAAACTGAGTATCAGGAAACATTGTGTGCATTCTTTTTATTTACAACATAAAAAATTGACTTAAATATTCAGGATTTATCTTAAATTTCTGTTTAAGTTTATATTTAAATATTCAGGATTTATCTAAATTATATTTAGATCAGATATTAGGAAGAAATTTTTCACTATGAGGGTGGTGAGGCACTGGAACAGGTTGTCCGGGGAAGTTGGGGCTGCCCCGTCCCTGGAGGTGTTCAAGGCCAGGTTGGATGGGGCTTGGAGCAAACAGGTCTAGTGGGCGGTGTCCCTGCCCATGGCAGGGGGATTGGAGCTAGATGATCTTTAAGGTCCCTTCCAACCCAAACCATTCTATGACCTTCAGTTTTAAAAGTTTCTTAGACTTGGTATTTGATTTATTTAGCCACCAAAAGGCATCTCGTGCCATTTGAGATGTCCCAAGACATCCCACATGCTATACAGCTTCTGGTTCAGATCATCAGGGTTTTCTACATGTGACTTATGCAGCCCAGCCCCATGAGGTTGGCCTGATACTCTAAGGCATCTAAGATACCATCAGATGCTAGGGACCAGCAGCTGAATAAAATCCTCTGTGGTCAATGCAGACTTTGTGGCCAACAACTATTTGTCCTATCCGGGTAAGAACAGATATTTTTTTTATTTATTTATTTTTTAAATCTACTAGACTACACAGAAAAACTGTCCTGTATATGTTTGGAATTTGAGTCTACAGCCTTTACTTGAATAAAATCCTCATCAAATTTTGAATATAAATAATTTTCCTCATGTTCTTTACCCCATTGTATTGGCATCAATGGATATACTTTGAGGTTATACCTCTATTCGTAGGAGGAAAATCTAGAACTCTCCACTGCCTAATATTACCTTGCCTGAGGCTTTACTGCATAATTTAGTGCTTTCTTTTGCCAGGTACGAGCATTATGTATAGACATTTTTTAAAATATATGTTAAGCATTGAATGCAATATTAAGCAAATAGAAAGCCTATTAATTTCTCAGAATAAGTTGACTTCCGCAAAAGGAAATGAATAACTTTGATAGTTTGATTTCATCAGTTATAAGCAGCTGTACAAGGAATGATGCATCTAATTCTACTAAAACTTAATGGGACCGAAGGAATTTTTTTCCTTTGCTTGCTAAGACCAAGTTTTTCAATTTTTCTCTTCTGTTAGTTTTCGAGCCGCTGTGAAAACTACATTTCACACTAGCTGTTTCACACACAGATAGTTAAGAATATTTGAAACTGCTGCAGAATGTGTTCACTGTCTCCTGCTGGTGTAAATTTTCATACATTTGATGATGCTGTTAGGATGTCAGTTTTCATCTGTTGAGGGTTTGCACAGTATCCATCTATCTTTCAGTACCATGCGAGCAGACTTCAGGGCTTTTACAGAGCTTTAGTGAGATTAAATAGAGTTCAGTCACAGGAGTTTCACTCATTTGGAACAGTAAGACAGGTCATAGTACAACTATTCAATCTGGATTTTAATGTGCTGAGCATTTGTCTACCATTACTTAGTTTATCCCTTTGATAGTCATCTTTTTTTTTTGTATTTTCTCTCTTGAAAAAAGTTATGTTCATTTTATGACCTTTTGGAAATGTGGCATTAATAATGGTTGAAACGGTGCCACCAAAATATAGTAATGGTTTGATTACTGCTGAAATTCTGTTTATTTTTAGTTCCTTTCTTCTAGAACTATTAAAGTCTTATGTGCACAAACTTTGCATAAATGAAAGTTAAGCTGCCAGTGGTGATTGTCATAATGTAGCTATAACTACCATCAGATGCATTCTTAGTTTATTTATTTATTTATTTTTTTTAAATAAGCAGCAGTCACTGTTTTCAAAGCACAGCTCTTAACATTTAGATGTAATGAATTCAAATAACTGGGTGAGCAAAGCATATTTTGAAAATACGTTTGACAATAAAGGCTTGTAACAGCTCGGTTTTCCTTGCTTCCTACTTATATGTTATTAAGGAAATTATAAAGGTTATTTGTTATCAAGGTGTTATTTTGACACTATCGTTATTGAAGCTATTTAGAAGTTCTATAAACTGCTTTCAATTGGCTAGTTTTGTGGCCATAATAAATATAAGTTCAAATAACGCTCCTTTTAAAGACATAGTCTTTACTGATTTATTGAGTAGGAATTCCTAGTCTTAGCACACTGTGCAGACTCTTTTGAATGTTTAGAAATTGTGACTTAAAACCCCAGTAACGAACCCTCAGGTGCATTTGGAAAGATCGACCTACCTTTTCTGAAACAAGAAGAGACCTAAACTAAACCTAACCCATCGGAGTAGTGATGGTCTAGCGGAGGTGGTTCACATAAAAGGCAGGGTTAGATAAGGGACGTCTGATCGCAGCAAAGTGAAGTCGTTACAGAAAGAGCTCAAGTCACATTTGAGTAACCTGTTCCGTTAAACACCAGAGGGCCCAGTGGCAGGGGGACACAACACAAACGCACAAATGCACACGCACACACGAGCGAACACAGAAACATATGTACGGACTGATGTTCACTGGAAGCTCCCCAGAGATATTGCAGAATTTGGACCAACGGTGCTATAATAAAATGCTGAGATAAAACCTGACTTGTCCTTGTAAATGCTCTCTTTGCTCACGAACTAGAACAAAAACCCAGGTCAAAATGCTGTGAAACCGGAAAATTCAGCTGCAATTCTGTATTTGAAAGTTCCTGTCCACGTAACGAACAGTGTTTGAAATCTATCTTTGTATCAATTCATATCAAGGAGTTGATAAGAAGCTTTGAGTCCAGTTGAAAGAGATTTTGCTTACAAAAATAGTTCCATTTAAGTAATTTGGATGAACAAAGGCTGCATACTCTTAAAATCTGAACTTTTGGACTGCTAAGCTCAGTGGGAAAGATAGAATATTCCTTTGAACACAGTATTAACTGTTTTCCTTTTTTCTCAATAATATAATGAAGTTCTTGTGTCTGGCATAATGTACCCAGTCTTTTAAGCACTCTTTGTGAGTAAAGGGCAGTTGCACCAGCTCAGTGCAGAGCAGGAATGCTCTACAGGATGTTTCCAAACAGTGGAAAATGGCTCCTAGTGAGAATGCTATGTTAAAGAGAGAATCAAAAAGATGTAAACACACTTGTTTTCTTCACATGGTTCTCACTAGCATTTCCATGCAGGAGCAAATACCCCTGTGGTGAATATTTACTTATCTTTCTTTTCCATATGAAATATTTGTCTGCCCTTGGCCTTGGCTTCATCTTGGGGCAGGATTTTGTTAAGCAAAACAAAAAAGATAAGATAATATTCATCTCTGCTTGGCAACAGCAGCAAAGCTAGCAAAATAAAAAAAAAAAAAGGCATTCATCTTTGTCCACATGGCAGTAGCAAGAACAAAGCATATTTATGTTTTTCCTATGTATGATAATAAGCCCTGGATAAAAAGTGTATTTCTTTGTCCCTGAATCTAACGATGGCAAGGACAAAATTACACAAGCCGCAGTGTTGCTTGCAGTAGGCAGCAATGAAGGAAATGTTTTCATTAATTTGCAAAAAAAAAAAAAAAAAAATTAAAAAAATGATATCATTCTGCTAACATCCAACAACAGTCTCAGGCCTCAATATTGTATAAATGACTTTGAACTCAGCATGCAGTCATGCCTCAAAAGTTAAGAAACGCCTGACCATGTGCAAACAGACAAGGGGTCTCCAGAAAGTTAACTGCAATTTTATTGGAGTCAAGATTTCTGCACTGCTGCGTACTGTCTCCTTTCAGCGTGGCTTCTGATTGTGCTGCTGGCCAGTTGGCTTGACCTGCTACGACTGATGTAGCCTTTGGACTGCCTGGGTGTATCGCTTCCTCATTTTCATCACAGTGCAGTATCTAAGCTAATTAAATTGAATGTAAATGAAAAAGCAAAGTTATGTGGATTGTGTCAGCTAACTTGATCTTGTAAGTGCAAGAAGGTTTCAGGAAATTTTATTTTTTGCTAAAATAGCATATTTTTTCTGATAGCAATTTTTTCTGTAATCGTACTTGCAATCCTTTATTCATCAGTTATATGAAAACCTTTATATATAAATTTTAATCCTTTACTTATCTGTAGTATAATTGAATGACTTAAAGACAAAATCACCATCCACCCAGAGTTACACAGAGTGGACCTGGGAAACCTGTAGTACTCCTTTTTATTCAAATTAACTGGAGGTCAAACGAGGTCCTGTCTTAAAGGATTTTGTGTTTCTACAGGATTGTAAAGAAAGGATATGTGATCTCTTGTAACAGTCCTAAAGCATATGCTCTCCAAATCAAAACCACTCTGAGTAGTAATTCGTGGCTTCTTGAGCTGTTAGAGATCTTAGTCTTTCCATACATCTGTCACGCCTCAAAAGTCATGACTCCCCTCAACTTTCCCAGCACCAGTCTCTCCTGAGTAATCATCCTTAATAATTAATCCATTAATCATTAATTCAAAATTAATGTATTTTAAAAAACAATAAAACTCTATCCAATTACTAGGTCCTCCTTAAAGTCATAGCTGTGCAACCTGTAAAAGAGGTTTACAGGCACTCTGCCTGTAAAAACCTGAAAACACAGTAGGAGGATCTCTGACAGGAGGGCTGTGACTGTTTCCGTGCTCAAAATCTACTTCATGGAAGCAATTTATTGACTAAAGAATTGTTCATGGAAACTAATGGAGGTCTTCACGACAGTTCCAAGAGACAATCTCTTGAAAGGATAAAAATTGGCTAAGACAGCGAAAACAAAACCTGGGATAAATAGTAAATTCCTGTATAAGTTAAAAGTCATACTGGGGTTTTGAGGGGGTGGTTCTAATGTGTGACACCTTCATAAATAATTTGGAAATATGAAAAACATTTATAGGAGTAGAATAAGGAACTTCAGAAAGAAAGATTTGAAAAAGAACCATAGTGAAATTCAACATCAGTAATTTCAAGGCCTAACGGAAGTATTTTCTTATGGCTAGATTAGTCCACATTTGTCAGATAAAGTGATCTTAGCCATTTACCCAAAGCACCTTGTGGTACCAAGGTACCATGATCCGAGTCTACTGGAATCTACACTGCCTACCTGCAGAGCCCAAGCTTTGAGTCAGCCAGATGTGTGTCAGCTCCTTTTCCGAAGCCACATAGACACAGTAATATTGGTCTATGCGCAAGCTACTATGTCTTCCCAAGTGTTGCAATGGCTATTATTTTCCAGGGGAAAAGATGTCTTGTGCTGGTGAACTCAGCCTGCTGTTTCAAGAGATATGGACCATTGAAAGGGGAACTCTCAATTATCTGGATGACCCAAATAGTATTCATGCCATCTGCAAGTCTCTTTCAAACCACATAATGCCACCTTCCATTGATAAAGATTAACATCTGGATGAGAACTGAAATGGGAAAACGTGGGAAAATTATGATTTTGGGAAGTAAGAAACACTTGGCAATTAAGTAGCTTGGGACATCATTTTCATTGAGACGATTTTTCCTTCTACCATCAAACTATTGGGAAGAAATTGTTTGCCGATCAGACGTCACACTATAGGCTTGGCGGGCTGTACAACTTGGTATTCTAGTCTCCTGGAGATGCTCTGAGGATATATTCTTCAAAGTCAGTCTGAAGAGCCTATTTGCTGTGTTGGACGTAAGGGGCGACTGAGGAACTCAGTGTAGTTGATGAAAGACCTCTGTATTTTTCTCCAACATGCTTTTGAAAGAAAGGTCTCCGACAACAAGCATGAAACCTAGTGTTTATGCACGTTGTCGGTATTTTGTGCTGTGTGCAGTAGTTCTGAGTTTCCTTGCAGCTGTACAAAACACCTGTACGGAGCATGCACAGAAAATTTTGTGCTTTCAAGAAGGGACAGACTGACCGCAGGAGTGCTATGCCGCTGGTGTGGCGGCAGCTCAGCTGCTTCAGAGCAGCTCTGACACTATTGCCAGATTTCTGAAAATCACAGACTGTTTTATAGATTCCTATAATTCTCCAGGACACATTTCACAGGCACAAAGGCCACAGCAATTTTGGTCCATGAAATACCTAAGTCAAAGAGACAAGACAGTAGACAGTAGCTGTTATAATCCGGTCCTAACTATGGGAGGGTCATGTGGATTTTTTTCTTCAGAGTTTAAACCAGTATGGATTCCATTAAATCTAGATGATATCTAGATGAGGTATCATATTTCTGTAAGACTTTTTTTTTTTTTCCTTTTCCTTTTATTTTTTTCTTTTTTTTCCGGGGTGGGAGTATTAAGGTTCTTTTTATATGTCACAGGTGTGATGTGTATCACAGCCTGAGGAAATAAGTCCTGTTTATACTGGAGGGGGAACACAAGTATTTTTTGGCTAGAAAGATACTGAAACATCAATTATATCCAGAATTTGAAAGTGAAATGAGAGTTAGTTTCTTTTCTGTTCTACCTTACTGCTTCTCTACAGTGTATGAATACTTGTCTGTAATCTTTAAAAAAATTATAATGGAAAAATTATGATTCTGATTATGTTATACCTTACAAACATTTCAAGCCTATAAAGACTTGACTTTTTTTTTGCTTTGGGCTGGAACAACTACTTGAACCTGAGAATTGTTAATATTTCTTGCTGAATAAAGTAGAACACTAAAAAGGGAAGCAAACATCATTTATACAAAAATTAAAATAATATACATTCCAATATCAGAATAGTCTGCCCTTATGTTATAGGTTAGCAATATAGGCTAGCAGCTTGCTGCACTTTTATATGGTATTTTTCTGTTTGGGATTTTTAAAGCTAATAAGGTTTCTAAGAGTATTATTTTGTTAGCAAAAGTCACACTACTGAATATTGGAAAAGAAAGGGAAAAAAACTTATTTTCTTCAGTCTATTACTGAGATTTTTGATTATTTTTTTTTCACAAATTTTTCTTAAAATAATGGATTTCATAAAGATTTTGGGGGGGGGAGGTTAAGCCTTGAGTAGTAGGACTGAAAACAGAAATGACACAACGTAATTAATGGTGACGAAACAAAGGAGGTATAATAATAACATTACAAAATGTCTTGCAGTAGTCACATTCAGCTAAGAAACCTGGTAAGACAAGGTGGGCAGCACTCCCAGTCTCAGTGGATAAAGCTAGAGTTGTCTTTTTTTTTTGTTTCACTCTACATTTTAATTGCTAAAGATAGTATCTTTTTTGTTTCTTGTATAAAAACCAAAATAAATCAATATTACTATAAATTTAAGAGGTGAAAAGGAATTTTCATGATTACTCATAGTATTTCCAATGGATCTGAAGTCTTCTGAAACATGAACTGAAAAACTGCCAAGCCTCAAGTCAGAAGGCACCTTAGTTATTCACATTTTCTGCATCTAAAGACTGTAGAATCAAACTGGGCAAACAAGATGATCATTTGATTCTGAATACAAAAGATTTTGTTTCCTGGTTAATGAATAAGAGGCCAGTGCTGGCTGTTATAAGGGCAAACAATTTTTTGTTAGGACTCTTGGAATTTTAACAGTACAACATTTTCATAGATGAAAGTACTGAACCAGAGCTTATGACCCACATTCTGAGCTTGAGTATATGAATGAAAGTCTTACATTGAGGCTGCTGAAAAATCTAAGGACAAATTCGCGCCTCTGTATGTAACTCCAGATGAAATATATTGTAGTTCTGTGCATCCTTAAGATTTGGGAGGATAATTCAATACTTTGAAGTTCCAGTTTTTCTAAAGGCGTTTTCTTACTGCTTTTTTCTTTATTTATTATCTGCATCTCCTAGCTGGACCCAGACAGCACAAAGGTAAATTGACGGATTGACAGCTCCTTCAAGAACAAATTAAAGCCCCAAGATAGAACATTATCTAAAACCCAGTATTAATAAGAATGAAAATGTGATGCCATTCTAAAAACTAAACTTGAAGTTACTGTCTTCCGCTTGCTACAGATGAGTGAGTCGCTAGCATAATAGGAAGTGAAAGAAAAATAAATTCAGGCAAGGCGATGAGAAACACTTTTTTTCAGTTGCTGAATAATAAATGTGAGAAGTCCCCACAGGGCAAAGTTGTGAATGCAGAAAACACTAGGGTCATTCAAGTAATGATTGTATATGTCTTGGGAAAATAACGTACAAGGAAAGGATGATCCTCAGTGGGCTGAATGGCCTTTTCCATGCTCAATATTCATGCATCACAGCTGTCATCTTGCAAGGTACTTGAAAAAGAAGGGATTACATGCTGATGGCTGTGAGATCTCCTCATCCGAAACCCGGCTCCGTATGTGTCTAGTTGAAGAGCTTCTGTTATCTGACACCCACTGAGCCCAGTTGCAATTTAGCCCTTCCAAGAGCTTTATTACCAAGCTCGTTATTTACTTTTACTAAAACAGAAATAGCAACACATTGCACAAGTGAGTCCTGTAAAAGTACAGGCCCCGTATCTTTAGGACAAAACTCTGGTATTCTGTCACCAGTTCTGAAGGCAGGAGGAGAGGAAAATTCCTAAAGCAGGCATGATTTGCAGGATTTGCTTGCTTGAACAAAGCGGTGAAGAAATCATGCTAAAAACCCTTCTGTGATTAACACTCTTAACGGGGACACAAAGAACCTTCCACCTTATATCTTGCACTTGATGATTTACAAGCTATTAGCTTTCAATCCTAAACCAGGATCTCAAACACAGTGGTAGCCAAAGGTTATATGACCCATCTAAGAACCTAGGAATCCTTGTGCACTTTAAGGTGTGCTTTGTTGAAACTACTCTGCGCAAGGCGTGAGGAAGAACAGTGGAGGTACCATTACCTCTCTGAAAGCACATTTTTGCAGATGCCTTTCTGGTAGGATTTGTTGCTTCATTGGAATTGAAATGGTTTGAAAACCGAGGTCAGCTTCATTCAAACTAAGCCCAGGAATTAAAAACAAACCAGAAACCTCTGCTCCATCAAAGTTCCAAAATGGTTTAAATATTTAGTGTTGATGTTTTTTCAGCATTAACTCTTTAGAGCTTTCAAGTTTGAAACGGGTATCTACTTCAAATGTATTTATTTTGGTATTTACTTCAAATGTATTTATTTTACACACCTTTTTGAAAATGTTATAAATTGTTATACTATCACATTAACATGACAAAATTAATATGTGTTAGTTCATTGAAAAGAAGAGATTTAAAAAAAATCGTGGAGCTTTTACCAGTTGTCCTATTTCCATCCCAAAGGATGATCTCTGTTCTCCATATTTAATTTCTGCTGCATTTGGAAAAAAATTTTGGTTCTCTTTCAATAGCAATTGAAGTGAAATTTTAATTTTGATTCATTTGTGTTTGTGCTAAGGAGGACCTGATTTGGAGAATGTATAGTTTGTGGGGAAAAAAAGGTAAGTCTAGATTAAATTTTGATTTACCATAAATATATATATACTACTTGAAGTATTGGTATATCTTATTTCAGTACATTGGCAATGTACACAGCCCAAAGTATTTAATCTTTTATATATGTGTATTAGCATGTCATCATTATTCCTATGAGAAATTAGAACACTTACAGAAATAACACTTCTGGTTTCTGTTTTATTTGCTTTTCATACCTGTAACATAGCTATAATAACAGCTACCCCATATTCTCTCTGAAAACTACTTCTGAGGTAAATATTGTGACCATTTGACAATGTGACACATGCTAGCTAGCAGGTAGCTGAATGCCAAAATGCCACTTTGTGAACACTTGTTCAAAAATGAAATGGTTGTGCTGATCAGACATGTCTGTGTCCGTTTTCATTTGCTTTGAGAATACTCACAGGTTTAGGTGTACTCAAATGTTTAGGAAATTGCTCTTTTTCATAGGTGCATGCATATTCATACGCCAGCTGACTGTGTGGAAATAACTACATTTGCTTGTGTTTATTAAGAGTTTTCCCATTTAGAAAAGACTGGTTTATTGGCTGGCAACATGAAAAGAGGTGAGAACCTCAGTAATCAACCAGAAGTTGCAACACGGTTTTCAAAAAATAATGAAGAGTGGATAAGGACCATTCCGGACAGTTTATGCATGGATACAGCTAGCCTGTTAACTGAACGTTGAAATAACAGGGTTAATTTTAATTGACTATGATATTCAATAGCTGTATGCCTCTAGTGGTGCAAACCCTCCCCGCCCTTTACCACTCGGTACTTGGTGCGATTCCCCATCCCTGGGCTGCATACCAACCTAGCAGATGTCAGGCATTAATTGCGAAAAATAAAAGACCAGAGCGTTAAGGCACTCCCTTAATGCGCCTGGCTCGTGCTTCCCCTGTCACTTGGGAATATCACTCCCTGACAGCCCAGTACATCTGTACCTGGATCGTGGCCCAAAGGGAGATGGTACCAGAACTTGCAGATGCTATCAAGTTTTGGGCTTGCACAACTGGTGGAAAGTACTGGAATAGTCTATCGTCCGAGTTGGGCCAGAGTGGAAAAGTACCTGACAAAAGTCAGTTACCTCGGATCCTATAAGTAGCGATTCTAGTGAAGACCCTTTGAGCTCTTCTGGATGGCAGCGGGCTGTGGCCAGTATCTGCCCTGAGTCAGGAGGCTGTCTCAGGCAAACTTCGCGAAGACTAAGGACCAGGGCGAGACAATCCTTCTTGAGCGTCAATTACCACCCGTTAAGGAATGCCAATGCGTAGTGAGTATTTGCTCTAACTCAAAAAGGGAAATTTTAGCTATAGGCTAGCCTCTCTTTCATCCACCTCTCCATTTATATGTTTGTATGCATTAGCTTTATGGATGTGGGTGTTCTTCCATTTTCCGTGCACACATAGGAGTTAGAAGGGGTACCCGCCAACTTGATAAGTCATGTGATATTAAGAGATCTTCAATCTCAGCGGTTATAAACTGCGGTGTGTGCGTGTTTATGTAAGCGTGTCTGTATGTATGCATGCTCATATGCTTTGTTTATATGTACATACATTAATCTGAAATCTCTGCTTTGCTCTCATATGTATACATATTAGTTTGGGATACCCTATAGTAAGTTAGTGTGAATCTTGTCATTCGAATCTGTAATTAAGTTGCTGTTCATTTATTTAGTTAAATCACTTTGAAAATCTTTAAATCAGTTAATGATTAAGCGCTGCTAAAACTCCATCTCTGGATCTGCCTCAAATCACAAATAAAACTGAGCTGCTGCTAAGTCACAACTGTGTCTGATACTTCCATCCCTCGACAATGCCTGGTAAAGTTGGAATCAAGATGGTTTCTGGAGAATGCTCCTCTGTCTTTTTGTTGGTTTTAGGCTTTCTGGTATAGTCCAACATGCTTTCAGGTTTTGGAGGAGGGGGTGGTGCTGATGGTGGGTTTTTTTCTTTTTCTTTTTTGACTAGAGAATATATTGGTAACAAAACTGCGTGGGCTGTAATAACTGATTTCATACTTGTCTTTGATCCAGGTCTGTTTTTCACTAGTATGCCATCATTAGCAGAGCTAGCTGGAATACCAGTAAGCAGTAACTTGTCTGAAAGACATTATTTTGCAGGAAGTTTTCATTGGGAAGTTTCTCAGACACAAGAGGAATTATCTCAGAAAGACATGGTACCTGAAATCTATCCTACAACCTAACGGCTGTAGCATTCAGTCTATGTGTAAAATAATAGAGTTATTCTGGGAAAAAAAAAAAAAACCAAAAAAACACTTGATCTGAAAAGATTAGACTTTTATAAGATATAAGAATCCACAATGAAGGTTTTGTGTGTTTACAGGTGGAGAGTAAGATTTTGCTTATTTTTATTTTAAATATAGAACACTTAATTGCCCCTTCGATGTCCTGGTTGTTCGTGAGATTGCTTAGAAAACATTTATAAGAGTAGTAAGAAAAATGTCTGGAAATGCTGATATTTCAGTCTCATCATACATATTTTATAGCACTTAGAAATATAATTGGCTACCACAAGTTTTCCTTGCAAATGGTATGAGAAGCTGTTTGCATCCGATTTAATCTGCCCAAATCAGACAAGTCGGAACAGGTTTTCAGCATTTTTAAATCCCTGCTTTAATTTAGCTATGGAGACTGGGACCTCTGAGGACTATATAATGGTTTATTTGGTATGATCCATGTAATGGATGTTTTCTGTATAACACTCCTATATTAATATGGGTTTTTTTCAAGTTTTAGGAGGCTATTTTTTGACTTGGCTGAGCAGCTAGAATGCTTCCTCAGCTAATGATATATTTGGTCCGCTATTTGCTTTTTAAATTGGATTCAGATTTTTTGGCTTGGCTAAGTTGCCCAGACTCTAGAGTAAACTGTTTTCTCATACCAGTCAAAATCAGCTAACTTTATGTGTCTTTTTGTGGTTTTAAGAAAAGGCAAAAATATTTAGCTCATCTGCAAAATATACGTTATACATGTACTTAGTAATATGTAGTACCCTTTCATGTGTGTATCTTGGATAAATGTTTAGATCACATCCTAGCCCTTCTGAAAAATCGTTTATCTTACAGCCTATGACTTGTTTACGTCAACATTAAACATATTTAGCAGAAAGATTGTAGGAGAGTAATTTCACTTGCTGGCTAGGAACCAGTTAATATAGTTTGGGTTGATCTTGTTTAGCGCTACATCCGCAGCAGGTGCTAGACCTAGATGACTCTCTCATGACCTCTTGGTAACATTTATTGCATACATCTATCTGACAGGCTGCTACTCCATCTACTTCTGCTCACCATAGACTTTCATGATGTGTAGTCCTCAGTAGTCGCAAAATTACAAAACTTCGTTATTTCCTCTCAGTGCTTGCCTAGGCTTTCCTTCACTCCCTAGTCCTGACGTGCCGTCTTGGATAATCTACAAACAACCCTCTTCGCCTTTACCTATGCTTAATCCACAGCGTTAAAGCTTCAAGTCTGGCTAAACTTTGTCCTTGTTACTTTATATGCGTTTCAGAATATTTGGGATCTAATCGGTCTACCAGAAAGGAAAGGGGAAAAAAAAAATAAAATAAAAAAAAAGACAAGAAAAAAGCCTGCATTCTCATGAATGAGACATTTGTTGCCTGATTTACAGAACAATTTTTCACATCTAAAAGACATACATAGCCCAAGCAAACTCTGAAAAAGATCATCCAAAATCGTTGATGTTTAAACAATCTCGCTCACGTAAATGATTGTTTTGATATTCGGCCAGCTCTCATTGTTTCAGCGTTGAGACAGAACATGTATTGCCCCACCTTGGATCTGCAATGAAAGATGCTGGTGACATAACCTCAAGAGACATCACATAGCCCTCGTCAGGAGAACAGAGGTTTACTATCTGTGTCGAAGCTCAAAGCTAAGGCAGCTGCCTGGAAGATGTATTTCACAAAGTCAGACAAAAACAACTGAAAAAAAAAATAAATGCAGCTTACAGAACATCTACTGAATATTATTTACGCAGTTTGAAGTCCTTGAGGTTTACTACAAGTTTTTGTCCAGCTGTGTAAAATACCATTCCAGCAACAACCTTTGCTATTTCAGTTATAAACACATTAGTGGGCTTGTTAATAATAGTCGTAACGAGGTGTATCTATGGCACTGAAAAATAATACCCATTTTAAGGCTGTCATCAACTGAATTTTTAGCAAAGTAGTTGGATTACAGGTAATTGTCAGGTGTTTTGAGAAAATAAATGTACTTTTTAAGGTCCAGTTTTCTCACTGTGCTGCAATTTATGCTCCGTGTAGTCTGTAGGCACAAGAGCTTCATTGTTCTGTAGAAAACTGGCTTGCCATTCTCTCTTTTTCAGGCTGAATGAAAGTAATTGACCATATTTAATGTAGCTTTTGGCCACCATGTTGTCATAAATATCTTTCACTTTTGCACTACAGGAATGTAACACACTTCAGCTACTAGGACACACTGAAGAAAACAAATTTAGTTGCTGCAAAGAGAACATCAAAATTCTGTGCAGTAGCTGTGAGGACTGCCTTGTCCTGTGGAACACAGTTTCTCTTCAAAGTTCATGGTAATTTATATTTGTTGCCACTTATTAGTATTTTCCTGCTATAGATTTCTCAAGAACATTTTTCCTTTAAGGGAAATGAGCAGTATCATCTAAGAACAGGTTGTAGTTTTAGAGACAGTTACAATTTATTAAAACTTCATTGTTGAACATTCCTGGACTTCAGTGATGTCAATTATGTGGTGATTATTTTTACATTTCAGGTTTCGGTTTGTTGGTTTTTTTTCCAACCAATTCTTACAGCTTGCCATTTTTCTGGACCATATTGCTCTATTCATCTTCCTAAAGGTCTCGGGTTCTCCAAGTTGATTTATATGGTAACCTTGAAACAAGGAGAGACGTTAATAGACTGTTCTGTTTTAATGAATGGCTTGTCAGGTACTGGTTGACTACTTCAGTGGCCAGAAACTCTTTTTCTCCAGGCAGTGATGAGAAGGGCCAGGCTTCAGGCTCCTGGTCATGTCTGTGTCTTGCCTCATTTAAGATTCAACAGCTGGCAGGAGTAGCATTGGTTTGAAGGATTCATTTGATTAGCAGCGACTTTGATATTTCTATACCTCTCTTAAACTTGTTTTTAGCTTTTTACATTCAAGCAGGAAGACCTGACGTGGCTTGGAAATACAGAAGCAGGCTGAAATCACGCAGCCTGACAGCTCTCCGGGTCAGAAACTGCCGAGGAGCTCTCTGCGTGTAGCCACAGGAAGAACTTACCTAGGTGCAGATTTCTAGGCAGATTTCTCCTTATCCGCTGGATACTTCCTGAGATGTGTTTGCTTTCTTTTCTTCACCTTTTCATTTATTATGTCTTTCTCCTGGTGGCTTGGTTCCCAGAAGGGAGGTGCAGGTTATGACTGGCATCTGCATACAGGGCAGTGCTTACACCACCTCCTGTTTGTCATCAACCAGAAGATCCCAGAAACTGTTTGGGTAACACACTGGCCTAAGAAGTCCAGGACCTCTGCTTTCACTGGAGCTCACTCTCTGTGAAAGGGATCACAAGGCAGGCTCAGAGTGTGTAGCCTCATGTTGCACACTTGCAGCAGCTCTGGAGAACATCTCCGAAAGCTCAGCCATTCCCTGAGCACCCCTTGCCTCAAGAAATCCAGTGAGGCTTCAAGTCACTTATAAAAACAGATTTTGGCTAAGTGTCATCAATAATCAAGGTCTAATTTTCCTCAGTTTTATGATTTCCCACCACTGTTCTGTTTTTCTGGTGATGGGTTTTGGGGGGGGTGTTGCTTAGTTGTTTTTTTTTGTTCTCCCTGCAAGAGCTAAGGTTTGCAGTGCTTCTAATCCCCGGCTTTGGAAGGCAGCAGTAGGGCTGTTGCTGACTGCAGCGCCTGAGCATTTCGGAAAATACTACCCAAATATGAATTGGAATGATTTTTATTTTTCAGTCTCGCTCTTGCTGGGAATCATTGTAAGAAACAAAACAAAACAAACCAAACCAAACAAAAAAGAAAAAAAAACAACAGGAAGCCTGGAACCCTCGCATATATCAGTATTGCTTACCTGCACTTAGAGGTTCATCCTTAACCTTGTGGTTGTTGGTGCATGATATGCTCCTGAGCCCCCTTTGACAATAGTAATTTGTTTGCTTCTCTTTCTGTATCACTTAAGTATTTGATTTTCAGTCAACGATGCTGTTTCCAGGGCCATCTGGCTGGCAGATTTGGTCTGAAAAGGAAATTGAAATTATTTACATGTTGCACGTAATTGTCTGTAGTGTCTACTCTTTTTTCTTCAAAACAGTCTGAAAATATAAACTGCGTGCATGCCTAAATTATTAAATGCATAGGTAATTTAATATAGAAAGTTGTCACTGAAATAAACAGAAAATTTCACTCCTGTGATCAGAGAAAAGCGAGCTGAGTTTTAGTGTCCTGGAACTTGGTCCTTGTTAACCAATTGAGCTTACTCAACAGGTTTTCATAAGCTGCTTTTAGAATGTCATACACAGTCAAGTGATCCTTGTCTTTTGGTAGTATTACTATTATTACTACTATTACTATTATTATTATCATCATCATCACCATAATTTTGTGAGCCAATCCTAAAAGATTTCATGTACCCATACATAAAGTTAGTATTAACTGGAGTTCTACTTTGTTTTAAAACCGTAGTAATTTCTATTCAGACAAATATGCATGCGATGACAGTCGTGGCAGCAGAAGTTCTTGAATTAAATGGAAATGAATTCTGAAATAGAGGAGTTGGATTTAGTAAAATGACCATTTTTTGGGAAATAAGCAGTTTTTATTCAGAAAGAGATTTCTCTGAGCTGAAGCATTTTTTCAGATAATCTCAAGAAATTTGGAAAAGAACTTCCGCTCAGTGTGATATGAGTTTCTCATCAGAGCCAAGAGCAAGAAAGAGGTGCAACAGCTTCAGTGCAGCACAGACATCTGAACCGCACATTCACACAATTCTCTCCTTACTTGATTCCGTAGTCAACCCAGTATATATCTAAATCCTAGATGTGTCTGAGTGATAGTGCTCAGCTATTAGTTGTATCTAATTATTTTGCATTTGATATTGTATATTACATCATACGATATAATACACAACCAAATCACCAAAAACTCGTAGAGCAATTCTGGGAGAACTTCTGAAATCACAGAATCATGGAATCACAGAATCACGGAATTTTCAGAGTTGGAAGGGACCTCCAGAGATCATCTAGTCCAACTCCCCTGCTGACGCAGGAATGCCTAGAGCACACTACTCAGGACTGCATCCAGGCGGGCCTGGAAAATCTCCAGAGAAGGGGACTCCACCACCTCCCTGGGCAGCCTGTTCCAGTGCTCGGTCACCCTCACCGTAAAGAAGTTTTTCCTTATGTTTGAATGGAACTTCCTATGTTCCAACTTGTGCCCATTGCCCCTCGTCCTGTCCCTGGGAACCGCTGAAAAGAGTCTGCCTCCATCCTCCTCCAACCCACCCTTCAGATACGTATAAGCAAGAATAAGGTCTCCCCTCAGCCTTCTCTTCTCCAGGCTAAAGAGTCCCAGCTCTCTCAGCCTTTCCTCATACGGGAGGTGCTCCAATCCCCCAGTTGTCTTTGTTGCCCTACGCTGGACTCTCTCCAGTAGTTCCCTGTCCCGCTTGAGCTGGCGAGCCCAGAACTGGACACAGTATTCCAGTTGTGGCCTCACCAGCGCCGAGTAGAGGGGGAGAATGACCTCCCTCGACCTACTGGCCACACTCTTCCCTATGCAGCCCAGGATTCCATTGGCCTTCCTGGCGACAAGGGCACATTGCTGGCTCATGGATAATTTATTATCTACCAGGACCCCCAGATCCTTCTCCTCAGAACTGCTCTCCAGCAGGTCCACCCCTAACCTATATTGGTCTATGTCGGTGATTTGTTCAGTTGCTAGTCTTTATTGCTGTTTGATATTTTCTCAAAGGAAGGATTAAAAGACAGGAATGAAAGTAATTCTTTATGACAAAAATAATGGGTTTTTTTCTAATGTAATGTCTGGCTGTGCATTTCAAAGTTTTATATTTGTCCTCAGACTGTTTTGCTTTGACATTTCATTAACTGATATGCTTTTGGTGTTATTCAGATTCTATCTCCTATTCAAAATGTTTAACTAGGTGATTCTAATCTACAAATTTTTACGGGTTATGGAGTTGGTCTTACATAGTCAACATATATTAGTAGATTTACCTTCAATATGAGCTGGTGTTCCTTTAGTATAGAGAAAAAAAAATTACATATTTCTGTTAATCATACATTTAAGACCAGGACACCTTTGGTTGGAAATACCTCTCAAAGGTCTTGTTTTCAATAATATCGACCTGTTCTGAAGTATAAGATTAAGATGGTTGTCCCCATCTTGGGGTTTGACCCATTTTTTATTTTAGAGACTAGGAGTCCATAACGTTAGAATTAACAAGTAAAAACTTAATGTTTGTCCTATCAGCCCCTTCCACCCTGAGCTTTGACTTTGCCCTTCTACCAGTATGGACTATGGTTTGGTACCAAATTGGTTTTAGCACCTATAGTTCCACATAGTATAGAAAATAAAAAGCAGTCTATTTTGCAGTTGAACTCTGTTAACTGACCTAATTAAAAGTACCATCAAATCGAGTGTAAAATGTAAGATTTTCTCTCTCTGTGTATGTATGTGTATGTATATACGTATATATTTCCAAGTAAGTAGAACTAGAGGGACACAGTGATGAATTCATCCAAGCTGGCAGTAATAAGTGATCTGGGAGCAGAGAGGGATTGTTAAATATACTTTAGGAGATACTGTGCTGAAGGAGAATAAGAATGGTTAGGAAAAGGGGAAGCTGGGGACAAACTATTTTACAACCATGCAATATGGAACTAAGAAATGAGTGATGGCCATCAGGTTGATGGTTCTGTGGATTTTTTTAGAGATATATATATTGTGTTCTCCTCACAGAGCCAGACAAAATAGGGTTTGATTCTGTAAGGGAACCTTTGAGCACAACTGCAATGAAAGCTGTAAATAATAATAAACCAATAAACTACCAAGGCACAGGCTGAGATCCACATTGCTCAGTTCTTTTGTTATTCTATTATGAATTTCAATATCCTGCTGAGTGTGGTTGATGCTTAGCTGGGGATTGACGTTTACACATACTACCAAAATGACACAGACCTGTGTCTGTGAACATTTACACCCTATTTCCATCCAAGTGCACCTTGATAACACAACTGAGGCTGGAGAGTACTACAAACTGGCTCTCTTCTGGGATTCCTGATTATTTATCCAGACCCACATTAAAAATAAGATTTTCTGAAGAAGAATATCCAGAGGTCCTACAGCAGAAGAAAATTGATCTGGAGCCAGATGCCTTCTCTTTTTGCTTCTCTGGATAGAAAGAAGTAAAGGCAGTGTCTGAAGCATGTATGGAATGAGGAAAGAACATTCATTTTTCTGGTTCGATATGTCTTCCCTGTGATGTAGCAGAAAAACAGTGCTCCAGAGACATGATTTTTTGTGGATGAGCTGGAATTGGAATTAAAAAATGGCCATTCACTGATTACAATAATTGAGCTCTTCACCACCCAGTAAGACTGGATTTTTTCAGGTTGGGGCGTCACTTCTCTGAGTGGGTCAATTTGTCTCCCGTAGGTCACAGCTATCCAGGATTCCTCAGTGACTTTCTGCAAGGGTGGAGATAAGCAAGTCACTGGGAGCGTCTCTCAAAATTCAGAGACTGCATAACTTTTGAAAACGGCCCTTTTGGAAGCGATGTTAGTCTTTTGGTTATCCAAATCCCACATTTTGTTGTTGAAAAATCGCAAGTGTTCAAAAATAGATAAGTCATGAAACAAACTGATGAACTTTCTAGTTCATTCCATGCAATAGGAACCTTCATGACACACCGTGATCTCTTCTGATTCCATCCTAACTGCATGTGTGGGCAGCAGTATATAATTCAAAGAAAACTAAGTAGGTAAAGAATCCTAAGTTTTAATTTTCCATACGAAAGTACTGGTGATGGTTCAGCTTTTAGTTACTTAAACTTTTCCTTCCTTTTCCGAGCTAGAGTTCTTACCTCTTGTTGAATCTTAGCGACTTAAAGAAGGAACAATCTAGGTTACATATCTGTTCTTATTTACGGTAATATTGTTTTAAAGTGACGTCCACAGGTTGAGTACAGCCAACAAATTCACAACAACTAGATCTTCTGTAAATGAGAGTACCTCCATTTTAGTCATTACAGTAGCATTGACTTTCAGCAGCTGTTACAACATGATCTTAAACATCATTCCAGATGCATTATAATATGTAATTATACCACGGTCTGTGCCAGCAGTTTATAAAGAATTCCTTAAGGAAGATTTGCCTAGGCCTCTCATACATAGGCACACAAAATTCGTGTACACATGTACAAAGGCATTTATGTGCGTGATAAATCCAGTCTTCAGGCTAGAGTGAATCAGCTGAATTTTTGAGAGAAACCCGGAACATATGCCTTTACAGAAGTCCACTCACAAATATTGCATGCATGCAAAGTAGATGTTGTTTGAACAAATCTGATCCAGCAGTGCTAATGGAAGGTATCATAAATAAACTATGTGAGGTACTGACGTGAGTGTCCCAGTGGCTGCTGGTGGCAGCATCTACAGAGGTCTCGTATGCATATTGGATGACGTCTGCTCACACATCTGTAGAATCACCTCAAGTGATCTGTCAGGTAACGAGCTATATCTCTAAGGACCCCTGCAATGTGTCTAGTCAGAGCAAGTGTAGAAGGTCTTACTCAGGTAAATGCTCACTTTTCCTTCAGTGGAAGTTCTAAGTAAAGACTGAAGGATTTGCCTAAAAAAATTGGCAGACATATACCAGAAATATGACTGAGACATTGCATGTCATTTTGGTGATATGTAATGAATAAAAAAGACAGGAAAAGAACAGTAAGAATAAATTTACTCTTCTGTGCATGGCTCTGAGGTCCTAACTCCAATGATTTCTTTGCAATTCCTGCTAGGTAGATGTATTGCTATAATATTATTTTTGTGAAAAACGTGTAGTTTATAATGCTGTTACTGATATCTCCCTTTTTGCATTCAGCAAAAGGTGTATGCTCTCTCAGAGCTTCACTGGCGTTAGGCACATTATGTTAGTCACTTGGGAAGTATTTCATGCACTCATAACACTTTATCAGCACGAAAGGAAACACAGAGAATCAAAACAAAAGATTTCACACAGAGCAATAGAAAACAAGACTTGCACCGTAGAATATTCATGAAAGGCTTGCAGTAGAGCTGAGAGGTATCTGAAGACAGCAGATATTGTGATAGCATACACATTTCTCAGTCTTTAAAATTGTATAAGCCCTCAGGTGCAATTATTCATAGCCTTGCGCAGTCTCATTCAGTACTCTTGAAGTATTAAACACTTGTTTATAAAAGACAGAATTCCCTGGGCTTCATTGATTGTTCTTATGATGCCTTGAAGATAGTGCTAACCGTTTAGATTAGTAATACTTGGAACTCTGTACAAGACAGCTGCATATTTTCTATGACACACAGCTGGAGGAAACAAAATATCATTGATGAAAACAAGTTAGAAGAACAAAGAGTTTATTGTAGCCCACACGATGGCTTGGGCTTTGATTCACCAGTGTCTGAGACACAGGAGAACAATTTTATGAGCTTGAGCAGAGCCAAAGTGCAATGGTGCAAGTTGGTGTGGGAGTCTTTTATGTGTCTTATTTCACTGATAGCTAATGTAGCTAAGAAATGAAAAAAGAGAGGAGAGGGTTGTAATAAAATGCACATGTTAATATTCACTTACCAAATTCTGCTTAAAGTCTTGTAATCTCAAAGCTAATTTCATCCAATTGCCTTTTAGCTATAGTGTCTTGCTCCAACTTCCAAATATAATGACTTTTTAATATAATGTGCACTGTTCTGTATCCAAAGTTGGATTTAGTTGTGTAATTTATTCAATAAGAACCAAGATATTTTGTAATTAAGCCTCACACCTGCAAAATCTCTACATTAAAGTATTAATAAGTCTAGCTTAAGCCTAGAGGAAAAGGAATTTTAGAGAAGAAGATGCAACCCTAAACCACAATTATATGGTGTAAAGCATAGTATAGATATTCCATACCACTGCACTCCATTATTTATGTATTCTATCATAGGCTAGGAGAAAAATCTGTTTTTTTTCTTCATATGATGTTCTATTATCAGAGACAAAACTAAAGACTAAAGGTTGAAATAAAACGTGGAAAATTAGTGTACATGAATTATTGAATAGATATAGAACACTGACATTAAAAAAAGGATGAGACTGAAGAACACATTATAAAAACATGAAATTAAGCAAAGCAGCAAATGTCAATTTTGACACTGATTATTAAATTAGTAACTCTAGTATGCACATTCTAAACCCAACATTTTTGCATAATTAACGTGATTTTTTGATAGTGACACTGTTTATAGCAACAAAATGGAAGCAGTTTGTGGACATTGGGAGACTTGAGGGCAAGAACTGACTCTTAAAATATCAAGTGCGAGCTGCTAAACAATGCGGTTTGGAGATCATGAAGAACCTCATGGTATTTCAACATGGTTACATCTTGTGTAGCATCATTGTTAACATCTTGAAAGGTAAGACAGTGACAAAACAATGACCAATGGGGTAAAGATTTTCTGTCTAATTGTCCCACTAGGCAGCAGTGCCAAATCATACAATTTTTTTAACTTAAATTCTACTCAATCTTTTTATTAAAATTGAGTATATAACTCAGTATTTCTGAAACCTACATATTAAAGAATGAGGTTGATAAGGAACATGAAAGGTTTTCTAGTCCATCCCCACACTTCAGGTCTTTTGACAGGCGTTTGTCTAACTGCTCTGGCATTTCTGCAATGATGGAAAATCTGCAACTTTCCTGTGCGATTTATTCATATTCATTCACTATGCTTACAATCAGGACTTTTCTTCCAAATATTTGCTTTGACTCTTGCTTGTGTTTAGGTCTATGACTTTTTGTAAGGCTGATTTTGGGCACAGAAGACAGACTATTCCTTTTACTTTTGCAAAAAATGTATGTATCTGAAGGCTGTTAGGACATCACTCCCTTCCTCCGTTCCACTTTTTCTTCAGGTTAAGCAACTCCAATTATTTCAGTCTTTCCTTCTAAACCATGTCTGATCTCTGATCACTTCTTGCATCTTCATTTTCTTTGCACATGCTTGAAACACAGTGACTAAATGTAGATATTTGCATCAAATGAAGACCCACCAATGCTGAACAGAAACACAATTTTGTGTATTTTGAAGATTATCCTTCTCTTTAAACATCTCAGTATCATACTTGTTAGGGGCTTTTTTACAAACAAATTTTACTGATGACTTGTTTGGGTTTTGATCTGGATGTTCCTTGCCCCCTCCCCTTTCTTCTCTGAAGAGGTGCTACTTAACCTCTTGTTCCTTGGTCCAGGTTATTTCCTTCTTGAATGATTCCAGACCTCAGAATGGGTGTATGAAACCCCAAAAAGTAATGTGAAATCTCCTCCATTCTTTTCAGAATTTATCCTTGCAAATATATCCTTTCATGTTAATATTATAGTCAGATTAGGTGTCCCACAAAGTCTCTGTTTATACTTAAACTATAAATGTTGAGATAAGTATAACAACAACAACAAAATCACCAGAAATTACCAGTTTAATAAGGATCTGAATTTACAACCCTTATTTATCAAAAAACCCAAAAACAGAAGAGATTTCATTCACCGTAAATATGATGGTGTAATATGAAACTGATACAGACTAGGATCCTGTAGTTGTAGCACTAGGTAAGTGGTTCAAATGTCTCATTTTGCTCCTTTCTGAAAGTATGTTTCCATTCCACTGTGCATGTGGACTAACTTAAAAAAATCCTCTCACACACACATGTAAATGCACACCTACACTGTGTATCAGGGCTTTCTGTAGGTGTTTGTTACACTTTTAATTTAAAAATAATTATGTCTCCGGAGGGATTTCCCCACTGAAATTTGTTATACATAGAAGTAGATTTATAGCTTAAAAACTTAAAAATAGTTCAGCATTTTTATATGTAGGAAACAAATTTGTCTAAATAAGGAGGACCTCAGTATCTAGGGTGGGAGAAACTTGAATATATTTATCTACATAGTTCAAAATTCAATATGTTCCACAAAGTCAGGTCCCTAGTGCCTTTTGAGATGCTCTAGAGTGTCACACCTAACTGCCAACTACTGGTAAAGAAGAGCACAAGTCATTTGTTAAATCTGCCTGTCCTCTAAATGTATTTCAGGTGGTCTAGAACATCTGAAACGGCAGCAGCTATCCATTTTTGAGCAAACCTAGTTCTCAACATCTGTGCATATTTATCTTATCTTATTTAAATCTCCTTATTCTCACTGAGGTCTTGATTCAGCTGGCTTATGACTAAACATCCTGAGACATTTGAGATGCACTAGGGTATTAACACCTCTACACAGAGCTGTCAGGTGTGACAAGACATCAAACCTGTGTCATAAACACAACAACTGGAATTGTCTAGGGCATCTCAAATGGCAATAAACACCTCTGTTCAAGCAATCAGTTGAGTCTTGGTTGTATAGCCAATTACAGTCACTGAAGTCTACAGAGATACTCAGCCAGCAAAGGCTAAATTCAGTTGTCTGAATTCACTACATGGGTAGTGTAGTGTCACTTTGAGAATCTTCAGGACATCTACAGGATGTATGGGAACCCTTATAGACTGGCAGATGGAGGCCAAGATACATCCAAACATCTCGGGTAACCATAAGCATGTAGGAGATCTAATCAAACCAAAGGTCTGTCTGGCTCTGTGTTCTCTCTGATAAGAGATGCTGTTTAGCAAAAGCTTATGAACCGGGTGGCTTTCTGTAATCCAGCATCTACAGTGCCTCTGTAGGTCCCACCCATGAACGTCTGGTTCTCTTTGCTGTTGTCTTAGTTTGGACGTTCTCACCTCTTTTTGACAGTGCCAGGAGCTCCCTGGACCATATGCAACCATGCAAAACCTGCTCCCTGGGTAAACAATCCCATGGTGCATGTAGGATTGCATGCAATTCTGTGTGTGATAAACTGAGTGATCTCTATTGTTGCTACATCCTAGCATCGCCTACATCCTAAACATAAAATTCATTGGGTTTTAGAAGCTAACAATACTATAGATCTTCCTGGGATTAAGTGTTCCTCGGGAGAGGAAATGTCTCCTTTTATCCTACTCCACCTTTAGTAAGCAAGTTAGCAATAAGTGAGACGTAACAGGTAAGCAGGCTGACCCGAGGTTTGATGCATTTCTGTCAATGCAAACTCCATGCATCTCCTGGTGCAGGTTGTCCTCGCTGACGTTAACTGTTGCTGGGGTGACAGAAGATGCATGCCGTTACAGAACTGAGCTGCATTGTAGAAGTTGGAATGTTTTTGAGAGTGAGTTGGATCACTCTCCAAGCTCCACTGATGAAGTCAATAGTTCTAGGATGATTATATATTGAATAGTTCTGGGATGACTATAGGGAGAGTTCAGAGCAAACACAGCCACCTACGTGTAGACACCTAACTCCAGGTCTCTCAATTTGAAGGCGTCACACCCACACCTACGTCCTTCTTTGTGGGCCAGGAAAAGACAAATGCAAAGAGCAAAGATGAATTTATAAGAGAATGAGGCTGCAGAGAGTTTTGAGATCCTTTGCCTGTGAGTGACAGAGCAAGTTTACTTGATGCGTGAACCTTCTTTTCTCCTGAAGCCTCGTAGAAAAAATGATGCAACAACCAAAAAAATTTACTAGCTGAACAGATAAGTCAGTCAACAGGAAGGAAGAAATATTCAAACATAGAGAAATCAAAAGGATTTGGAATTTTTAAGATTCTTAAATCAAGGAAATTCTGGTAGAGGAAGACGGAAAGACTGAGGGAGCTGAAGGCATTCCCCAACAGGCTGTCACTGTGCCGAGAAGCTGCTACTGTAAACCAGTTTGCCCTAACTGTTTTGTTCTCATAGATTAACAAACTTAAAGTGTTCCCATTAATAAGATGAAGTTTGAGTATTACTACTGCCAAAATGGTTATCCTTTCTAAATAATTTTGGTAGCTATTGTTTTTAGATAACATTCTCCTGCCTGTTGGGAAAGGGGTTACAGAAAGGCTTAATCTCAAAAATCCTTGCTAACTGACTGTATTCTCTCACTGCCTCACTGTCCAGTATAAATCATCGTGTGTACAAACTGCTGATTCTCATCCACAAGCTCTGCACATGGGTGCAAACTTCAAACGTCCTTTTTTTTTTTTTCATCTCCACATGCTGCTTTACACACCAGCAATGGGCTTTTTTTATAATAGCCAAAAAATTGATGTAACTGGTGCAGGAAATACTTGTAAAAACTGCCAACCAGTTAAATAAAAAAATCAAAAGACGTACATGCACTTTGTTAGATTTGAAGAAAATTAATGTAAATTTTTATATGTACTGTTGTACTCCGATCATTGTACCATTTTCCCTTCGTAACATCCAATTTCTGCTTGCTTGCTCATTTTCTCTCTTTAACTTTATAGCTCATTTTGCTTTTGAAATATAGCTTTGGAGTAGGGGAGGATATGCATGGTTTGTGAAGCAATTTGATAGCTCTGCAAGAACCTATGGAAGGCCAGGTTCTCACGATTTCTAAACTTGCCACTAATGAGGCAAATATTGATCCTAAGCAGCATATCACTTGAGAATCAGACCAGAAAGCACCTGATATACACTGTCGTTGAAATCCACAGTGCAAAAATGTGCTTTTACCTGGAATTAGGCTTTATTTAAAACTTGAAACCTGGTTTGTGGTTGACTGTACTCTGTTGTCTCTAAATGCAGGTGCGGTAAATGCCTTCTAGTACAATTTGCTGTGTGGCTTATATCATAATTTGAGATTTAAGTATGTTATGCAAAAAAAAACCCCAAAAAACCCAAAAAAGAACACAAAAGGTTTGTATAGTTTTCCTTGGTGGCTGAGAAAGAAAATGCAATTCTATTGATGCTGAGATACTATCACAACTCTAGCATTGATCCACTTCAACTTTGTCCCTTTCAGCGGGAAGACAAAATTGGAAAAAATGTTTTAGAGGATTTCATGCACAAACAAGCATTGTAGAAATTGTATAGCAGGAGAAAAGTGGTCTTTAAAGAGAAGAAAAAGAAGTTGGAAAGTCAGCATGAGTCAGAATGTAAAGCAGCACTAAGACTGTCTGTGGGGCAAGTTTTATGTTCTGGGTATATCTTATAAAGATGAAGGTTTTGGCTTAAAGGAAAAGCAGGATGAAGGATAAAAAGTTGTAATATTGAGATGAGGAGGGAAGGGAAAGATTAAGGTGATCACAGGGAGCCAGAAGGGGTTGTTTACTGCAGAGGAACTAAGTAGAAGACTAAGAGGCTAAAAAGAAAAACCACCCCACAAAGAGAAAATAAGAACATAAATTCAAGAAATGAGGTCTTCTGACATTGTGTCCTAGGGCAGTTGTCCAGCAGTTCCCTACACTCCTTCCATCCCCTCCAACTTTTGGGTTTCTATCAGAATTGGAAAGAAGCCTGACTACCTTGGTGACTTCACCCTAAAAATGTCTCCCTTCATCAGTATAAATTAGTGGGAAGGTAAGTGAATAGAATTTTGTATCCCAGAAAAATGTCCATCCCATACTAAATCTAAAGAGGTAAAATATAATTCAAGTTTCCTCTTCTCCAGTCAGATTGTACATGTTCACCCTAAGTACTTTCTTTCTCAAAGAAACTCTCTTCACCTAAATGTGAAATATAAAAAAAACCAAAACCAAACAGTGCTCCAGCAGACTGTGAAATTATTATTCTTCATGTCTAAGATTCCTTTAACTTATATAAGTCATGCTTATTTTGTCTTAAAACCTATGTTTCTAAAACGTGGTATCAAGGAAAAAAAAACCAGTGTGTGAACATATTTCTAAGAGTGTAAAAATATTTGTTTAGTTTCAACATAAAATATCTGAGTATTTTTTCAAGTTTTTCTTAAAAAAAAGGTTCTCTAGGAGACAGAACAAAGTGTAAAGGGGAGATTTACAACAAGTGTTGATACACTTGCAAATGCTTATTGATTATATGTGGAACTTGCAAATGCTTATTGATTACATATGGAGCTTGCAAATAGACAACCAATTGTTAGCTGCAGAAATAAAAATTCACAAATACCTTGTACGAGTTTCCCTGTGTCCAGTCCACCTATGTTCTATTAATGTATCCTTTCTCCATGACTTTGAAATACCACTTTTTTTGTAATTGGAAAGTTAAATTCACAACTAAGAAATGTTCTTGTCATTGATATGTCAGTCATGCAAGGTTGTTTTTCAAAAGAAAAAAAAATAATGCAAGATACCTGCTAACCCTCAAGATGAAAACCTATCAACCTTTGCACAGGAAGAACTCTACATTTAGGTGTTCACTGTTTTTAAGGATTCCAGCTTTCACAGTAACAGAAAAAAGGGATCAAGGTAATCTAATAAATAAAACCTACAAGGCTTTTATTTATGACAGATAATACCATATTTTGATTTAAAACATTTAATGAGCTTAGATTTATCTTAGTAATACAGACTATGAATTCATTAGTGTTTGTGAATAATAAAATAGCACATGTTGTAGAACACTGGTTCCCACCAATGATTGTCATCTCACTACCAGTGACCAACAGTTACGTCACAAAACCATCTCTGCCTTACAATATTATGATTTAAAGGTTTAATGACAGGAACGTATTTGGTGCCCAAAATATGTTGATGGTAGTTAATGACCGAGAGGTTTATATTATCTTGTATAGGATGAATTAATCACTCCATAGGCTTCTAATGGGTGTCAAAATTGTAACAAACACCCAGCTTTCGAGTTATTTTTATATCGATCCTCACTATTTTTTAAAAAAAAATTTCTTCAAAAAAGGACTTAAAGGTCTGAAATCTGACAAGTACATACTAGGAATTTTCTAGTAAACTGGTATTGATTGACCTTCATCAAAATACAGTGACATTTAATATTTTTTGTATGTCAAACAATCTAGCTGTCTAATCTAATAGGATCTTGTGTGCCAATTCATACGAGATGCAGGGACAATAAAAATGAGGCTTAGGAATGAAAAGGCTGTCAATACAATTTACAACATTATTGTGTTCCAGTTTGCCAAGCTGCTAAAATATCATAAAGTTATAGACTAATAAACTGAGAATGATACATAAGATCCCATAGATCTTAACTTTCAGAGAGAAAAAGAAAGGAGGAAAAAAAAGAAAGAAGAAAAAAAGTTGTAACATCTGTATATCCATATAGTGTGTTTTTCCAGAGAATGTAGGGGTTACTTTACCTACTTGTTATCATTCAGAAAACATTACACTAGCAATATTAACTTGTTTATTTAATTTCTCTTTACAGTTAGACAGTCCTAGTTGAGATTGTTTACTTGTCTGCAGGGTTGGGGTTTTTTTTAGGTTTTTATCATGAAACCAAGTAAAACACAACAGTAAGTAATGTATGTGTTTATAATAACTGTCGGCATTATTTTTTGAAAAACTAGATTTTGGAAGAAAAAATATTCTTACTTATGTATTTGTCAAATTATACATTTGCAGTATCCTTTGCTTGATCTGCAAATGACGGAACACCATAACTCTGCTAGTGTTGCCCAAAAGTGAAGCTGAGACAACACTGACCTCACTAAGGTATGTCGCTGCTGAGTGCGTAACGTAGCAAATATAAAGAAATGAGGAAATCAGTGTTTCATGATGAGGTGGAGACCCATGATGTTAACAAAGGTGAAGGCTTGATTTTTGTGCTGTACAGAACGTATCAGGGAGGCCAGGAAAAGGTGGAATACAAACAAGTGGTCCGACGTGTTTTCCTGAACTACTGTAGGTTTCTAATATAAGGCTATGAAAATGTATGGGGAAATAAAGCCTCAGATCAATGCCAAGCTGTATCACTCAATGGACCAAACCAGGAAAGTCTTCAAAGGCCAAACCTAGGTTCCTTGCTGAGCTCGTACAGAGAAAAAAGCCCCACTCTCCAGAAAATATGCTTTCTCTGTCAGCTTCTTAGAGACCTCAGTCACAAGAAAGCAATTTGATATCTTCAGTCTGGACAAGTAATTCATTTCTCTGAAGACATTTATAAAGACAATGCATAGGTTCTGTTTCAGAAACTGTGGCACCTTGCTTTCTCCAGCGCTCAAACCGTGTAGGCTACCTACCATCAGGTCTCCCTGCTGTTGCTGGTAAAGTACAGGTAGTGGGGGGACTACTTTCTAAAATAAAAGTGTGGGTTTAACCCCATCCATGTCAGTTCAGATGAGATTTTCAATCTGTGAATCACCCTGCTGGTTTTGCTTTTCTCAGCCCTAAAGATCAGGAAGGCATATTTGGATGCCAGGGAGAAGGTAAATTTTATCAGCGGCTGTAGAGCAATTCTCAGGGGAAACGAGATCTTAAAGAAATACTGTCAAACTTTCCTCAGTTTTTTCATTTCAGATACAATCACCATTTTAAAATACATGTTGTTCTTAAACGCCAGAATCTATACCTCATAAAAGCTTGTCAGCTTGCATTTTCTTTTTCTGAAAAGGCCACTATGTAGAAATAAATATTGCAGTACAATCTTCTGATCTAGAAACACACTATGAACCTGCAATACCCAAACTGGAGACTCTGGTGAGCAACTTTTTAAGACTTTTAGTGTTGGAGCCATACATTCGCACCAGACACTAGATTAAAGTTTGGTTACTGGTTGGACCCGATGATCTTAAATGTCCTTTCCAATCTAGACAACTCTATG
>VYXH01001651.1:147347-213787 GCA_013397275.1 Burhinus bistriatus
AAAAAAAACAAACAAAAAATCACCAGGCACTCCTGAAAGGAATGTAAAAATGCGCGCAAGGCTTGTGCCAACCTGTAGAAATGAGTAACACAATCACAACAGCTTTCTGTGATTTTTTCAACCACACCAACTAAAGATGCTATTCAATAGCTCACAGAGGAGTAGGAGGAATTCTGGAGAACGTCTGAAGGAAATTTGTGCCTTACCAGCTTTCTGATGAAAATGAATGACAAACTCGCAAGTTTTCACAAACTTCCCTTGAGCCTCTGCCAGTTTTCAGAGCACAGCACTATAGTAATTGAACCGAACGCTGGGACTGATGTCAGGATTAAAGGTTATGAGCTGTGAGGACAGGCCGAGAGCTTAGATAAATAAGGCCTGAGAAGGCAGGCTGTTGAAATGCTGTATTGAATGCTAAACTGAAGTTTCGGGAAGGGAACTTGTTTTTTTCCAGCGTAAGTGTACTAACTGGACAAGTGGGTGTGAATGGCAATTAAAGGAAAAGCAATTCAGGGTAGGTACCAGAAAGCGTTTTTCCATATAGATAATCTGTAGGTATGAACTGTTACAAGGATGGAGAAGAAATAGAACAATTTTTTTTTAAAAAAAAAAAACACACAAAACTGATATCATACAGAACTGAACTATTGCTTATTCATTAGCTATGGCTATGGGGCCAATTGTTAGTCTAAGCCAAGTTGGCCGTGTGTTGCTTTAGCAGTTCTAAGCAGAATTAAACCTGTTCTGACTAACCGGGAATTTATCCCACATGGGAGAAATCTCCGAGCAATTTAAAGCTGTCATTGCAGCAGCCTGGCTAAGGAAATGCTTATTGGGAATGTACTGGGGCAGGAAGGACCATACCATGCTGCAGTCATCCCTGCCAAAGCGATTGCCTCTAAGGGATTCTACCATCTGGTGCAAGTTACAGAAAAGCCTGCGGCTATTTTAACTTGTACTGGGATTTAGCCTACGAGCAGGAGATTGCCGAACTGGCTTTAAGCCAGTTTCACCTTCTTCTCTCCTGCATTAAGCAGAGTATTTCTGTAATTATAAAATCTACTTAAAATCCATTGAAGTTCAATTAGTTGATATGGAATTGATTCTGATTTCAGGTGGGAAATGGCTCTTGGAACCGAACGAACTTCTGTGTTCTCTGTTTTTCATGCAAATGCTCCTAAGAAGAAGAAAAACAGTCAAATGTCTAATGCATGAGCAAAATGTTCTCAGAAAAGTTTTTTTTTTCAGAATGTTTCCATTAAGTCAATTAGAAATTCTAACTTGCTGAAACGCATCCAAGAGTAATAACAAAAATACCTAAATAAATAAAAGGTGCACATATGCAATTCAATAGGAATGATGTATGGATACAGACCTGTCATCACTCCCTCACTGCATAATTTTACCTATTCCACACCTGTGGCATGTGGTAGCAGTGAAAGAGATAGTCAGGTTTAATGTTACAGCTGTATATATCTGGGTCCTTTGGAACCCTTCCTGGAATTCTGTTTATTATTCTTCAATCAATGCTCTTGCTAGTCTCTAATACTGTCAATTCATCATGACAGTGTATTCTAATTCTGTTCTATGCAAAAATAGGTGGTGTGGACACTCAAGCACATCGTATTGAAAGTCAGAGACATCATCCAAAGCCAGTATGACTGACTGCAGTTCATAACTATAATAGCATTTGTTTTCTCTCGGGTCATAAAGAAACCTTTATTCTTTTCCTGGTTTTATTGGATGAAGCGATCAGTAGCAGGGGAATGATACTGGAGTTCTTTTCCTATGGCATATTATTACTTCTGAGGTGGATTCTTTTCCCTATTTGAGTCATAACATGCTACTGAGACATGGGTTTTCTGTTTGTTTTTTTATTATTATTTTTATTTTTTATTTTTTTATTTTTTTTTTTATTTTATTTTTTTTTTTTCTGGGAATGGGTAAAACAGATACGCAAACCATTCTGGAGTAACTGTCAGCTTCACCGTTCCCTGTGATTGCTAGGATTTGATTGCCTCAGTGCTCCTGGATGTTACTATGAACTCAGTGACCACTGCAGCTGAATCGTGCTGCCTTTTAAGAAATAGATACCTGGGCACTGAATCAAGCTCTTCAGAATGCCTGGGTATCACTCTCTTCTCATTAGCTACAGTCAGAATTTGTATCGTTAATGATTATTAGTATCATTGTGCCTCATGGCCAGGAAGTCTCATTGATTAGAAGACAAAATCTACGGGTATTATTGACTTAAATAAGCACCATTCCAATGCGGATAGTTCAGAGATTCTTACCCTTTCAGGCAGCAGAGCTTTAGAGCTGCTCGCATGACTCATACCTACAGACCCTTTGGCAAAAGTAGTTTTCTTGTTTTCCTTACAAGTAATGCGATTTTTTTCTTACACGCTTACACACAGTTTTCCAAAGAGGCAGTGACTATATACAAACATGAAATGGGTAAACATTAAATATACCAAGAACAGGCTCAAGTTTAATAAATGGAGCTTTTTCAGACATTATAACATAATTAAAGTAAAAAAGAGACTTGCATACTACGATATAATCCATATTTTTACACATTCGTGTGTCCTCTTGTGTCATTTTGCTCATAAGGGGAGCATTTAGGGTTAGAAAAAATGAGCATAAAACTGCAGTTCATGGGGAAGATTTTTTTTTTTCTTTCCAAGTACAGAACTTTTTGCATTATTTCATCATACCGAAACCAATTTAAGGACAGAAACTACCCCTAAATTAAGCAGAAGAGGCAATAGAAAGGTTAGACTGTGCCACTGGGAACTTTAAAACCATCAAGATTTAATTAAGGCTATATAGTATTGTTAAAGACTATTAGCAAGCATATAATGGAAGCTCAGAGGTGAGTACGCAATTCCTGAGCCTGAACAGTATCTGTGGTTTCAGTATCAAATTTTAGTAAGCAACAAAAATGTGTCAAGGAAGGTCATAAGTATATTTATTGACCTCCTCTATTTATTGACTTACCACTCACGAAGTTTGATAAGGCAATCTCTAGACTCATAAAAGCAGTATTGGGCTTATGAAATCTGGGTTTCCTGTCTAGAAAACAGATAAGGCAGGGTAACAGTTTGGAATGGTGATCCGCTCTTAAGATAACTGCAATAAGGAGGAGAACGGAAGAAAAGAACAGCAAAGACAAAATGAGTATTTCATACAAAATGAACACTGTTCTCCCAGCTGACACGTTACCACTTGACAGATGGTTGTAGGTTTGTCCAGCAAACACTCGTGAGTTGTTCTGGACGGTCAGCTAGGGCTAGGGGCTGAAGGTGGTGTTCTGTCTTCACCCCATAGAAAGTGAATAAAAAAATGGTCATCATAAATTAACGTAATAGTATGCAAGGAGATATGTGTTTTCACGTTCAGACAAGTTCATGAGCACTGTAGCTTTATTGGCGTGACATGTCATAAAAACATCGCCAAAGTCAGCAAATAGCAACAGCAAACATGCCTGTCAAATGTTAAATCACAGTGCTCCCAGAAGAACCCAGGGTCTTATCCCATGAGCTAATTTTGCAGTATTGCCCATATATGATGCAGTAGCAGTTTGCTACATGTCATGTTGCTGGTTGGGCTGCCTAATATCTTCTTTCAAAGGATTACTTTGTTTCCTGTAAGAAGCAATTTATCATGATTTGCAATATTTAATGGAATGAAAATATCTCTCAAATAATTGGCAATCTAAACAGGACATAAAAGATCAGCGTGATTACATTTATGAGTGTTGAAAACTTAATTGTCTTCGTTACATTATCACACAGAATGCCATCTTTAGATTAGGTTACTCCCAGCTGATTCACAGTTTCTCGTACCTTGCTACCATTCCCAAGTATTCACTGCTGTCCACATTCTGAATAACCTTGTGGAATTCAGAAGTAATATTCCTAATGCACAGGAGCAAATGAAAAACATTAAATGATTTGCCTTTAGCCCACAGAAATGACTCTGAAGTAGGGCTACACAAACAATATGTTTACTGATGTTATCAGAAACCATACTTAGGTGGAACTGAAATTTTTTCTATATTTTCAATTAATCTAATTGTTAAATTCCTGAATTTTGAAATTTTTCTGTCTTAAGGACAATTTCATAAAGGTGATTTCAAATACAATTCTGGAATATTCAACTTGAAATCGCTTTTTTTTCATGTTGCGATTTTTGGGGGGAGAAAAGCAGTTCAATGAAATCAAAATTAGGTCGTGAACATTTTCAAGTGGTCAAATTTACTTTTTTTTTCCTACTGAAATCTCTTTCAAATTACACTCTATTTTTCAGTCTCATTTTATTGTCTTGCCCCCGATTCCACCATTTGGCTGCCAGTAGAAATAATCTCTTTCTAGATATCTGTGATGTCATTTCCCTGCATCTTTCTGCAATTTACCTGCATTTAACAAAATCAAAAGAGTGCCACTGATGTAAACAACAATGCGGGCTATGCGAGTGTTTTGTCCAGTAGAAGCAGTGCAGAGGCATTCAGCCCACTGTCCACAGGTCTGCTGTCTTCCCAAGGTTGCGTGTGGTGTTGAGCAGAGGTACTGGCTTGAATTGGGAACACTCTGTTGTCAGGTGAGTTAGGCTATATAAAACTGAACTAATAAACATGCTTTCAGTGAGGTTAATTTACTTAGACACAGGACCACGCATACAAAAATATTCTGCTTTGCTCCTACAGCCAGCTTGATCCTGGCTAATCTCAAGGACTCTGTACAGGGTATTTCATCATGATACCCAAAAGTGGTGAATAAGGATTTCTTTTGTACTTCCATATATATTAGGGTTCTTTCCCACTCTCCGCACATACACTTTTGATCTGTTTCTCAGTGCATTCCTGTTACTTTTTAAAAGTAATCAAGTCCCATGGGTATTTTAAGGGTGAAAAAGTACATTTTACACTGCAGCAGTCCTTTCTGAAGCACTGTATATATCAGAAAACAGAACCAACGTAGTCATCACCTGAGATTTGTTTTTACTCTTGTTCTTATGTATTTAGGGGACTTTAGATGGAAAGAAAATAGATCTTTAATTCACAAATTTTAAGAAGGAGGAACTAAGACTCTCATTAATGGACCCAGCATAAGTAATTTCACAACATGTGATATTACAATGCTGCAATTCAAGTTATTTGTGTCTGCTTCCCTGATAAGAACTTGATACCGTTGCGAATTTGAGCACCTCTTCTCCAAATGATTCAGTAAGATATCTTTAATTTATTACACAACTGAAAAGTCATTTAACTTTGCACAATATCTATAAGGCTGAAAACATGGTACAATAAGAGAGTGTCACGTATTATTTCCACTTACATGTTAACGCATCACCAGCTTCAAGTTTTCTTAAAAGATCACCACAAGAAATTTTTCAGGTCCCTTCTCAAATGTTCTGGATCTGTAATCCCATAATGATTTACCCTTAGAGATCTTGGCACCCTAGCAGAATGCTGAAAAATTGCTAATTGCTTATTAACTACATCATCTGCCTGTTCAACTAGGCAGCCTCCTGTTTTTTGTTAGGATCCTTTTGAGAAATGGTATTTATGGGATCACAAGGGGATTTATGGGATCACTTACAGTACTGAGTGTCATAAGCAGAGGTTAGCAGAGATCTCACAGCCCCTGTGCACCACTGTGCTTTCTTCGAAGCTTACACCCTTAGTTGTCCCAAGTACAGTTTTCCTCAGTGCTTTTATAGATTTTCCCCAAACACAGAACTCTTCACTACCTTTTCCTACCAAATCACACCAACAGTTATTATCTTGTCTCTTTTTAAAGATCACCTATCTGTAAGTGAATAACTATCTTATTTTGTCTTACCTATCGTGTAATACTACAGCTGGCAAAAACGTTTGTCCAGGTGTCTTTCTGTCACTGAGCAAAGACCAGGTAAAAGCATCAGTAAAATGGTACTATAATTCCACAATGCCACTGAACACAATGTGTTTACTATACTGACAAATGGTCCGTGTATTCATCCAAGTGAATGCAAGATTTGTTTGACTAGCTTTTTTTTTTACTTTACTTGCTTTAACCTAAATATTTAATGTTCTGGGATCTGCAGATATGGGGTTGGTGCCAAGTTTGGCAATGCAGCAAATGTGGATAAGAACTATTACACAGCCATGGAGAACTCTGTATATAAAACAATGTCAGGATCAGTTGCAGTAATCAACAGATTTTTTTTTTTTCTCCTTTTTGCTTCAGTGGTCAATTCGGCATATGCTCTATCCCCTAATACAGGAGTGTTTTTCAAAAAGGGTCATTATATGTTCAGTGTCATTTGAAAATCTATACTATTGCACACAATTGTGTGTTAGTTAACATGCAATTGCGTTACGTTATTATCAGTCTACTTTCCCCAGTTGGTTTATTTTAAATTGCAAAAACTACTAGCGTTCAGTGTTGTTGTTGAAAAGCCTGTATATGTAAACATGCACCTAAAATCATCTTTAAAAACCACCTCCTCCTGATTCATAAACCTCTTATGCTCCTATGGGATATATTAGGTTTCTACATGAAGAAGAAGAAAATGAAGTAGATGCTTGTCCAGGAGTCATAGAAAGGAAGAAGACTCCATTGTGCTTTCATCTGCTTACTTGTCATTTGCTCTCCACAATCTTCCACGTGGTTTTTTGATCTTCAGAATTTGCAGACAAAGACATCGCAAGACTTCCCTAGCTTTGAAAGTATTAATACTAGTAGGATTCCTACATTTTTGTGCAACATACACTCTTAATGTGACTTTTACCTTCGGAAAACCCCTGAAAACAAGAATCAAACCGTAACAGTAGGGTTTAAAAGGAGATGGGAACTCTGGACTAAAATTATTCTTCTAAAACAGGGAGCAAGATTTATAAGAGAATCTATAAGTAATACATGTGCTAATATTAGTTATCTAGATAGCTTCATGTTCTATGTTGTGGAATTAAAAATTTCTCTCTACTCATTCTAGAGCCTGGTGAAAACTGAGAAGAGGTTACCCCTCATCCTATCACTACATTCGCTGATAAAAAGTCCCTCCCCATCTTTCCTGTAGGCCCCCTGGAAGGCTCCTGTAAGGTCTCCCTGGAGCCTTCTCTTCTCCAGGCTGAACAACCCCAGCTCTCTCAGCCTGTCCTCATAGCAGAGGTGCTCTAATCCTCTGATTATTTCCGTGGCCTCCTCTGGACCTGCTCCAACAGGTCTGTGTTCTTCTTATGCTGGGGGCTCCAGAGCTGGAGGCAGCACTGCAGGTGGGGTCTGACCAGAGCAGAGTAGAGGGGCAGAATCACCTCCCTTCTTGTGTTTCCATTTCTTTTTTGGAAATACTCTAAGGATGCCATGATTCAGACTACATACAATTTTATTATTATATATAGAGAAAAACACCCACTAAAACTATTTTTTTTCCATTAAAAAAGTATCCAGATATTGTGCAAGAAAAATAGCTATTTTGTTTTCTTTATTTCTCAGCCATTTATAATCCTAGACTTACACATTAGGAAAACTGCTAAGGATAGTCTGTCAAGAATATGAAAGTCATCATGACTGTACTATAGAAGACAAGAGCAGAAAAGACCTTTTCCCAGCCTAACTCCTTTCGTTTGCAGGGTTTAATGATATCAGCAAAAGAAATATAGCTCATACAGTGACATCTCAATGAATTGACATAAGCAATACTGATGACCCCTTTTAATTTTTAGCAAATCTCTAATCAAAAGTTATCACCAGACCATCTTCTGTATTTATTGAAACACTCTTTCAACGGCTTAACTATGTGTCATTTTCTATTCCATTTACAGATGTTGTCATAGAAATGAAAAAGGAAAACATCAGTTTCTCAGATATTGGGTAAATTGCAGATAACAATGTGTAACTCTGACCTCATTGGTATTTGGGATTTTGATCAAGTATGCATGCCATATGCCTACAACTCCAGTGTCCCATTTCAGTGGAAAGGAGAAGAGCATCAAATCAGCATTGGAAATGGTAAGCGATCAGTGTGACATGGCTTTTGCAGTACCACGTTCCACAAGACACCAGACTGTATGTGATTATGTGCATCTTTCGAATCCATGAGATCTCAGTTCAGTGACTGTGTTTAGGTAAACAGAAAATTGTTGAAGCAATTCCAACTGTACACAAGTATTCGTGATAGTACAAAACCAGGAAGTTTGTCAAGTTTAGTCCCCAATATGACAAGTAAGTACACCATATAATCTTTTTAAAGTTCTACCTTTCAGTGAAAGAGGTTTTCTGCTTCATTGTGGCCATTTAAGCACTGTTACAGAATCAGGCCTTTGGTTATTAAAAACCCCCTTCTAATTTTCAAGAGTCACTTTATTTATGGTCAGTTTATACGTACTTATTCTTGTGCCAGAATTTAGTTAAAGTAGTTCTCCTATGCTCCTCTTTTCCCTGATGAATTAAAAACCTCTGTGGAGCTGCAAGCAAAGAGAAATGGCATATATACTCAATCAAAACACAGAATTATGCGTGGCATAATGTCATGTCATTTTATGTTCTTGCTGCAGTCAGTGTCACTGGCCTGAAATATCAGAATATTCTGTCTTTGGAATACAGTGAATGATTGTGATTTACAGTGCAGAACTTATTTTTTCTGTTCTTTCAGGTTTTTGTTTGCTTGCCTTAAAAAGCTAAGTCTTTGACTCCTTTTGTAAGGGAGACTAAGAATATTTCTTTTTTTTTTTTTTTTTTTTTTTTTTAATTCCCCTCTCCTTGCCTCCCTTGCCTCTACAGAACTATGGATGGTATACGAAAAAGTCTAGAGCCATCTCAGCTGAAAAGGCCTCACATGAAATGTTTTAAGAGGGACCTGCAAACTTCAGAGTCTAGTTGCACTGCTGTCTCATAATTACTCAGTGGTTAATAGCCAGCAAATTCCTCCTTCTGTCCTAGTCAGTGAACTCAAAGCCAATACTAGGCTGGAGCTGCTAATAAAGAGTGGCTCATCTATTACTGTCAGCTCAGATGTTGACTTTGATATGATTATTTCAATCATATTCCTATTTCTTTATTCCCTAGTCATCTTCATCTTCCTGTAAAATATTCTATCTCTTCAGTACTAATGATGTCTTCCAACTTTGTGTCAATAGTAAAATTAGTTAACATACTTTTCCTACTTTCACCAACTTTGCTAATGAATCTGTTCAATAGCAATCATTCTACACCAGATCATTAAGGAAATGGTCTGTTAATTTCTCTTTACACATTACTCAGCTTTCAATATAACCAGCTGACTTCTGTCTCCTCTCTTCAAAGTCTCAGCTGAACCTCATTATCTCCTGCCTAATTTCCAAACTTCCCAGCATGCAATGCTTGAGATTCAGATAAAATACAGGTTTAGACAGATAAAACGTAACAAATTAGATTTTCTTCAGAAAAAGAAACAATTGGGATGCTTAGTCTGCTATGAATTATCCCTGGGAAATACAAGGATACATTTCCATTGTCTTGAATATCCCCAAAATAAACTCAGTACTTGTTGCATCATACCGCTATTGTTTGAATAGTAGTGTTTAAAACAATTACTAGTGGAACCGTGATTTTACTGCCAGTTCGTTAAGTAGTTTAGCATAGATCCTCTGTCATTAGTCTCGGGCCCATTCCTTCACCTCCTCTCCCCATTTCACCCAAAGGAAATCGTTTGATAAACTCTGAAGGAACATTAACAAGGACTTATCATACTGGCTTTTGGGCAGCCATGCGAAACGTCAATAGTGTCTTTTAATCTGACTTTTTATCTCTCTTGCCTTCATCCATTCCTGGACATTGACTTCCGATATCTTCTTATTCTCATCTTCCCTTTATTGAATTAGTTTCTGCACCTTCTTCCTTCTGCATGTTTTTTACCTTCTCATTATTCTGCTCTTGGAGTGGCAAATAATCTGAAGTGACGACTGTGGGGAAGGGATCACGACACTATCTGGAAATACAGGAAGAATCTTGTTGTTGAGTATACGTCAAGCACGCAGCTTGGTGGACTGACTGTCCCCTGAAATACGGGGCTGCATCATCTACGGTTTTGATTTGGTCAGGTTTATTGGGGATTGTTTCTCCGCCCCATTTCCACACAGTCAAACTTCAAGTTTGGCTTAATTTCTCTCCTGAACAGCTAGCACTGCAATTGCAATCCATAGTATAGATCACAAACGGCATTTTAGAAATGGTGCATTGGCTCGTCTTAGATTACTCACCAGTATAAACTCAATCAAAACTGACAGCTACAGCAACAAAAATCCACTAGATGTTAATCCTTCTCTGATTCACTTTAATTACACGCATCCTTCAAGGTGTGGCCAGACATAATGCATTAGTACCTTAATTTAAAGCACTTTTCTTACGTTAACTCAAATTATAGTTAAACAGTGAGTAAAATGGCTTAGTTACAGATCCGGATCTTCTCCAGTTCATGCCAAAGAAATTAGAGGCTGGCAAGACCTTTGTAATTTGTTTCATAGTTAAGGAGAGTCTGTGCCTACTTGATAAACAATTTTTTCTTACCTTTCTCCTGAGGTAGTACAGTTTTGTAGTTTACCAAACTTAAAAGTCACATTTTAATTTCAGTGTAGGGATCATCGTGACCACGTGCCTGATTCTGGACACAAGATACAGATTCCTATGTTACTTCATGAGGCAAGTAGAGGCACTGAAAGAAAAATTTTCTCTGTTCTGCTTTAAAGTGTAATTACATCAAAATATATCAGTGTAAGGGAAAATTCCTAAGGATAAGAAAAAATGTTCCTGTTCGGACACAGCTTAAATTTGAGTACCTTATTTCCAGTCTGCATTTCTTCACTACCTGGTTGTTTGTTATTTGTGGAATTTTTTTCTTTAAAAAAAAACCAAAACCAAAATTCTTTTCTACCTCTAAATTTTTTTTTTGGTGGTGATGTTTTGTTTTTTTTTCCCCTGCCTCCCAGCTGTTCCACATACCCTTACTCATCCTAAAGGTTCCAATTTGCAAATCTTCCTAATATAAACAATGAAGAATGCTAAAGATATTATGTGAATATTGAATTGTTTTCCCAAGTTCAACAAACTACAACTCCAAAGTTAGAGGCCATTTAATACAGCTGAATGGAATAACTGGAATAAGACAAATATTTGACAAGTCTGAAGGATATATTTTTCTCTGGATATAAGGGAACGCAATGTGTTGAGGAAAGGTTAGGGAAAGTGTCACCTTTAGTTAGAGAATTAAGAAGGATTAATTTACCAAAGTATACCTAAACATTTCTTCAGAAAAACCAGGAAGAAATATTTAGAGTAACAGCTAAAACTCTTTGCACCAGAAGCCTGTTTCCAATCATTATATTCCCCTCATCTTGAGTTATTAAGACAGTATGATAATTTAGAACCACATGTAAAAAGAAGATACATTGTTCTAGCCCAAATATAGTGAAAAGGGGCTAACTGGTCTCCTATCGAACTAGGGAGCTTCATTCAGTCCTACCTCATATATCCCTACTGAATACATATTAATCTACTGATTTATCACCTCTATAATAATCTTCACATCATTCAGTGAATTAATCAGGAGATGAATTAAATATTTTAATAGCATATGTCTAGTAAAGGTAGAATGATTTCCCCTTCTAATTATAATATTTAATTTTGTTCTTACTATTCTTCAGCAGCTCTACTGTTGGTCATGTTGAGCTTTTTAAATTTAATTTTCTTTCTTATCTGTAACCTCTTCACCTTAAAACGATCTTTTATCTCTCATGAAAACAGATGACAAGACTATTTTTCAGTTCAGAACTTTTTCATAATTACATTTTTGACCTCCAGGGAAAAACTGTAAACATTATCAAATCCCCTGGCTTTGCAACTGAGTAGCTTTAGTAGCCCTGCACACTGCTTGCAGCTATTGTAATTTAATTTGAATATCAGAAAATCCCCAACTTATAAGTTCTAACAAGGTAGAGTCCTGTTCAAATTGAAACTCATTATATGGTGCTTAGTGCCTTGTAAACTGATCCTGTGTGTTGTTTGCAGCTGTTTATTTCTCTTCCAGTCCTTAAAGTTCTCACTAACCATTCATGCTATGGTCAATCTAACAGTTCCTGTTTATCCATATAAAATCCACTGGTCATTTGTCACATACACCTGCAGTGCAATCCAGGAATGTTCCTGAGCAATGCGGTACTGATTGGGAGCGTGAGGCACCTCCTGAAACTAAGCTCAAACTCTGTAAAAGAAAATCCTTCTAAAACAGAAACGTACCAGTAGGTTATGGATTTTTGTTTTGGACTGAAACACCAAGAAGAAATATGAAACCTGAAGAGTCCTTTACTGTATTAAGTCATCCATATATCAAAAGTTTCAGGTCAGCCAGAACACGCCCCAATACTATCCATCCCTGGTAAAGAAACCACAGTCATGGTCCAGGGCTCCTTTGAAGCCTTTGGGTTTCAGTGAGCTTCACAGAAATTTGACTGAATATCAGAGTTCTAGGCAAAAGAAATGAACTCTGGATCCATAGTCAGGACATAGCTGAAAGTATGATCTTTGCAGATTCCTTGCTTACGTGCAGGTCATAAATTAAGATGAAACGAGTAACTGCTGTAAAGTGAGAGCAATGCACTAATCAGCAAAGACATAACTGGAGACATGTCAAACCCAAATTTTATTAAACAAGAAAAAGCCAGTAAAAATATAGCTGTAGTGAAATAGTAAAATATATGCAGCTTGAGTCCTGTGTTCAGTTTTGGGCGCCACAGTCTAGGAGGGACATTGAGGTACTGGACCGTGTCCAGAGAAGGGCAACAAAGCTGGTGAGGGGTCTGGAGAACATGTCTTATGAGGAGCGGCTGAAGGAACTGGGGTTGTTTAGTCTGGAGAAGAGAAGGTTGAGGGGAGACCTTATTGCTCTCTACAACTACCTGAAAGGAGGTTGGAGTGAGATGGGAGCTGGTCTCTTCTCCCAGGTAACTAGCGACAGGACAAGAGGAAACGGGTTCAAGTTGTGCCAGGGGAGGTTTAGGCTGGACATTAGGAAAAAACTTCTGTTTAGATCTTCGTAGAAATCAATTCAGTATTTTCATTTAGTGGATGAGGGAAAGGCTGTGGATGTTGTCTACCTGGACTTTAGCAAAGTCTTTGACACCGCTCCCCACAGCATTCTCCTGGAGAAACTGGCTGCTCATAGCTTGGATAGGTGCACTCTTTGCTGGGTCAAAAACTGGCTGGATGGCTAGGCCCAAAGAGCGGTGGCGTTAAATTCAGTTGGCAGTTGGTCACAAGTGGTGTTCCCCAGGGTTCAGTACTGGGGCCAGTTCTCTTTAATATTTTTATTAATGATCTGAATGAGGACATCAAGTGCACCCTCAGTAAGTTCGCAGATGACACTAAGCTAGGCGGNAAGGTCTAGAGCACAAGTCTTATGAGGAGCGGCTGAGGGAACTAAGTTTGTTTAGCCTGGAGAAGAGGAGGCTGAGAGAGACCTTCTCGCTCTCTACAGCTATCTGAAAGGAGGTTGTAGCGAGGTGGAGGTCGGTCTCTTCTCCCAAGTAACAAGCGATAGAACAAGAAGAAATGTCCTCAAGTTGCGCCAGGGGATGTTTAGATTGGATATTAGGAAAAATTTCTTCACCAAAAGGGTTATCAAACGTTGGAAGAGGCTGCCCAGGGAAGTGGTGGAATCGCCATCCCTGGAGGTGTTTAAAAACCTGGTAGACGTGGTGCTGAGGGACACGGTTTAGTGGTGGTTTTGGCAGTGTTAGGTTGATGGTTGGTCTCAATGATCTTAAAGGTCTCTTCCAACCAAAACGATTTTATACTTATGCATTTTGTAGCTAAGTTGTTCTTCACATTCTCTAAGGTCACAAGATCAGCTGTTAGTGTACCTGATTCTATAGCTTCCTCTATCAGAGCTATACTCTTAATAATTAGAGATTTCTGCTTTTAGCTAACATCCTCAGAGCTACAGAAGTACTTTCTAGTAAGAGAAAGATTTTCTTTCCCCTCAGGTCTCTTAGGGCACTCAATCATGCTTAGAGGACTAAAAATCTTTTTGAACACTTTGAGTTTAATTGAACTATACACATATGTATCTATATCACTTACCCATAAGGAAGGTAATTATGCATACGATAATTGAAACAACGATCTCAGTAGCCCTTGCCTTTTATAATTCTACCTTCATAGCTTTGTTCTGACATGAAAAGAGAGACTCCTTGTACCGGTTTCTACATACACTGGATCAAGTCAGACTCTTGCTTTAGTGTTAGCTATGAATGCGAGACAAAGAAACCTACATCAGTCCTCACAACCATTAAGAAGTCTTCACCAAACTGTATGCTCACTTAACCCATCAGCTTCTTCTTAATTGATAAAGGGGCTCTAACGCTGTTTCTGGCATTATAACTGCATCTGGAAGTCTCTTATTGAGTTCCTTCTCTGATTGGCTTAATCTACTTGAAAGCCTTTGATTACTTAATTAGCACATGGGATCTAAATAGCAGTGAACTTTGTAGTTCCTCTAGTTCTTAAGAACTTGTAATGTGTTCCTATGGCTTTTGGGTATTGGGATGGGCTCACGCATATGCAAATTTTTCATTCTGCTTTTTCTTTCCTTTTTTTTGGTTCTAATTAAGTTATCTCAGAAACTAGATTAAGACAGTCGTTGCAATCCTAAATTTTCAGTCTGGGTGCTTGATTTGAGAATGGCTGTACATCAAAATGAGATCTGAACTTTCTAGGCTATGTAAGCTTAGAGCTTTTCTAATCTTTTGTCTTAAATTTTGCTACAATATTAAGTAAGTCAAAGAGGCTCTTTGTGCAATTAGCTGTATTCTGAAACTCTGTGCTTGATAGACTGAGGGGAGCTGAGACCTGTGAGAATTCTGAGAGCTCTTTTGAATTGACCCTCCACAGATATAACGGCATTCAAGGAACTCTATTTGGATGGCCTTATCAGTTGTGGTTACACTGGGAGACAAGAAGATTGAGCACATTGTGTACATCTAGTGTTTTCTAACTAACATTTGTGTCATTACATTGATTCTGGTTATGCTTGCTGTATGGGGCAGACTTTCTCAGTAAAGTGCTTGGAAAATGTTAGCAAGAAACAATTAAATTGAGACAGCACAATGAAACAGCTTGAAATGAAGATATGAATCGCTATTTACTTTTCTGAGAGGCTTCCAAATTTCTTTCTGCTTGTGGAAGTCCAGAAGATATGTTAGAATAGATAAGGTAGCATATTTTGCATATATAAGAAAGAAAAAATAATTTATTAACAAGATGAACAGTATTTCTTTGACTTTGTCCCAGCTCCAAATTACTTCCATTTCCTACAAAATAGTTTTCCACGGTCTGTTTCATTTTTGATTGGTATTTCTTGCAATTTTAAATACATCTAGAAAAAATTACTACAGTAAAGCTGATTAAGGGTTATTGAGGTTCTGCTATGCCCTTGCTTCATAACTAACAAATACATCATAAACATAGGGAATGGTGTAGAATCCTACTTACTATTTAGAAACAATGTTTATTTTGGTATAGTGTGGAGAAGTTCACGTTCTAACTGTGTATCATTCCCTTGGCAGCTCAAGGAAATCTCACTGTATATGTTTCCATCAAAAATAGAAAACAGGCCCACATTTTCCAGTCTCTCATCTGTCCTGGGGACTTCTGTCATGCAATAAAAGCACAAGATTGTAAATCTCCTTCCATTTTCTTTCGTTCCCCAGTAATACATTGCTATGGATGTGAAAACTAAACATGCTTTATGCTTTTTGTGCTGCACAATATTTTGACTAAAGATTTTGGTGATACTGCCCAGAAAAGAGCCCTGAACAGAAGACTGAAAGCCCAATATATACATATCCATTAGCAATCTATATATAGGCAGAGTAAGAATGATTTATTGTAAATTCAGCATGCCCCTGAATACCATTCCAAAGATAAATGAAGAGTTTTAAAGTAATTAAATGTGAAAGAGAGTCTCACAGCAGCAACATGAACCAAGGAAATGCAATGTTATTGTGGCTAGGAGAAACAAAAGAAAATAAACCTCTGGTGAAGTGATTTTATACAATGGTAGAGTTTCTTTATGGTTTTCAAAGTAAGTAAAGGTAAGTTTACATTTGCCTTCTGAAAAGCACAATCTAATCATGTATTTATACGATAGTAATGACAGCGACAAGCCACTACATCTGTGGTTCCTCTTACTGAGGAAAAATTCTGCATGAAAATAACTCTGCATTTAAATGGAAGTGGTTAGAAAGCTTTTATTTTTCTTTGATGGAAGCCAGTAAAATACCTTGTATTGAGCTGGAATACCGAACTATTAGTGAGACAGAAGTTCAAGGATGCGCGTTTCCTTATTCTCCAGGGAATTAGAAAATTAAGAATAAACAGGGAAAGAAGGCACAGAGAATTACTAAATGTGTCAGCACATAAATGGGAAAAGATGTTACTCAGAAGGAAATTTTCCCATACTGGTTTACAGATAAGGAGGTAGGTGTTTCAAAGCTTTCAACAGAAACACACGTAAACTTAGGGAACAGGGATTCATTTTTGCACCTAGCCAGCCGCTTTTAGTGAAATCAATGAAATCTGAGTCATGGTGGTTGAAACTTTAATGAGTTCACAAAAGTTACAATTTTCTCTCTGCAGAGTGCCAAAACAATGGCTAAACGTTATATGGGACTGAGTTTAGTCCTGATTTGAGCCTCACTTGAAATCAACTGGTATTTGAGCTTTTTTAGGTCTTCCCAGTAGATTAACTTCATCCTTCATCTCTTAAGTGTAAATGAAACAAACCTGGTTTTGTAGCTGCCTTAGGATTTTACAGCGACTATAAATGTTTGGTCTTGTTAGTTCCTTAATGTTTTGTAAAAATAAATACATTTGTACAAAAAGTACCACTACCAGAAAATAACTCTTTTCACTGTTCAAAGAAGACTGAGTACATCGACTGAACTAACTAAAGCTTATGCAAAATAATCCTGAATATGGCCTTTATTGCCTTTTAGAAGCAGAGATATTCTAATCCATTTGGTTTTCAAAGGGGTATTTTTGTGCACAGTTGCTGTTTTTCAGTCTGCAGGCTGCACTACATAATGAGCTGCTATTGTGCATGTGAGCAGTATTTTAAGTTGTTTCACCCACATAAATATTCTTGCCTTGTTTTTTACCTGTAGCCTAAAAGTGACAGGTATTAATAATGTAGCACTTCCAATATTTATTTTTCATTTCAGTGCAAAACACATAGTTGGAGCCTGTTAATAATCATGATAGTAAATGACTAAAGAGAATTCCATTCAGGAGTACTGTAAGTTTAGGCAGTTTGAGAGCCAATCTGTGTTTTATTTCCTTTATTGTAGGAAAGAGGCACATCAGCTTCACTTAGGCTTTCTGAAGTGAAATCCTGAAGCATTATATAAAAATATCTCTCTCTATCAAAATAGTATAATAGAAAGTTTCACTGAAACAAGACAGTGATTTTTTTTCTAAATATGTTAAGAAAGTTCAACTGTCCTTCCCCTATCCTTTGGAGCCTAACAATATTGCAGCAATCTTAAACTGCTGGAGGTTGCTATAGAAAAGCGGCGAAATAGTCCCTGCTTTCCAGAGATTTTAAGTAATTATTGCAGTGGAGCTTGTCTTCCAAAACAAGTTTTCCGTTCTTTCGCCACCATATCCACCTTTGCATGCATTTAAATTACCTAGTTTCTTACCAGCGTGTACATGAGATACTAGGTACTTATAGGGAGCATGGGCTCGTACAATGACAATTTGACACAAGTGTCATAGAAATACAGCAGGGGATTAAAAAAACAAAAGCCAAATGTAATTCCCTGTTCTGACTACCACTACCCACACCACTTTCTATGGTAACGCTACTTCACTCAGGAGATTCTACCTGCTGTGGGCAAGCATGACCAATATGACCATGCAAGGAGCCAGAATAACCCCAGTATTTCCTTCAGAAATAATGATTAGCCTTTGATTTCTGATTCCTTCAAAGACTCAGTATTGTAGTTAGAGAAAGAATTCACCAGTGTTTTCGAAAACTTAAAGGAAAAATTTTGAAACCATTTTCATGTTAGTCCTATATAACTATGTCATCATGTAGCCTAAAATAGTCTCTCTAAAATTAACTGACACATTGCAGTAAATTGTTTTCTGGGTGGGCAGAAACGAATTCTATTAAAGTTAATGAAAATTGCGCATCTGTGGCACAAGACCATATCTCCAGAAGAGAAGCAGGATGTGGAATAACTTACTTTCAAATTTAAGCCTGATCACTGAGCTCTTTCTATTAGGGAGGCAAGTTCATCAGACTTGTGAGAGCTCTGAAAAAATTTGATACTCTGACAAATTTTGAATCTGTTGCCTAGTTAAAACAGTGAGCAAATCAAATTACCTAAAGAATTAGATTATTTTAACAAGGCTGAAGTCTGACACATCCTTCATATATATATATACATATATATATTTTAATTTAAAATAATCTGAACCAATTGCACCCAGTTTTCATAATGCAGCCTAAGTCTCTGTTTTCAACATGTTAAGCGGTACTTTAGATACATTACATGCACATAAAATAATGGTTTGTAACTGTAAAAGAAGGGCAGAGAATCCTTTAGTAATATTAAGATCTGTGCTTTCATTAAGGAGGTGCAGTCTTGGTACAATAGAATATGGATTTACTAGTGGAGCTGAGCCAAACATCTGTGTTTCACTGCATGATTTTTTTTTGGTCCCCTTTTCCAGAATGGAAAAACAAGAACTAATGGAACTGGGTGGAGAACATCAGACTCCTCCAGTCAAACATTGCTAGGTTTTTTCTTTACTCTGATTTTTTTCGTTGTCAAGGAATGAAAATTCAGTGATGCCTTTAGTATAACCATTATTTTTGTGATGTTTGTGTTTAATACAAAAGGATTCCTGTCATTCTGCGGGACCTGTTCCTGGCAGGTATACTTATATTACAAAAATATGCTTCTCCCCACCCACCTCACAATGTTATATACAGTGCTCAAGCCCTCTTCATTCTCTTTCTCATCCTCCAAGGTCAACTCAGAAGTCTTTGAAATGGCTGAAGCACTGTCTTAGCCAGACAGAGGGACAAACTTAGAACCTATGACTGGCCCTGGAGTTAAGTTCTGGACTTCTGAGGAATAAAACTACAACTCAGAGATTAATTTTTGGCGTAAAATGACTTGTAAAATTAATGAAAGCCAGCACATTTATTCATAATGAGATAAACGTTCCTCTTACTTTATTCCTCAACAAATAGAGAGCTTATGACAAATGACACAAAAAATATTCTTCCTGTCTGTGCCCAGAGACAGCTTGCTGAATATGGGGTTTCTTTATTACTGTCTCTTCTCTGTATTTATGATTACCCCATCTATAATTTTCCTAGTTTGGTATCCTCTTAGGGACCAAGCCTCTAACTTCGGCACAGGTCATAAGTCACCATTGAACGTTCCTGTCATTAAGATTTCTTTTGCCAAGGTTGCTTACGCACCATATTTTCAGCAAAAAATATGTAGCACCTTTCCTCGGACAACAGAAGTGAGGCTCTTGAAAGAGGTTTCTCCTTCCTCGTGGCACTATTCTAGCTGGTTGATCCCGTGTCTGTAAGATACACATAATTAAGTTCAATACAGCAAAACAGTGTTTGAGGTCAATTGGTGGGTCGCTTATTTTTACTCTTTCAGCGATAACTTCTGGCACCCTGATATAACTACCCAACTCAAAAAAGTGCAATTGCCCATGTCTTTTCAAATCACAAGGTATCACTTCAGCATAAGTTGCATGAAAATAGTATATACTCTTTTTTAAAGAAAAGAAGGTTGAAATACAAGGAAAAGAGAATAGATGCATGACGTAAGGAACATGTATTATTTTTGCCATAGTAGCTTTTTATCTTGCCTTTCTCCTATGTCTTTTCTGGTCATATAATGAAACAAATTTAATGAGATTGTTTCCACGGTCAGTCATTTTGGGATTATTTTTTAACTGTGAGAAAACAGGTATAAAACCAACAAGAAGTATACTTTGACTGGCATAGTAGGGTTTTTTTATTACTTACGTGTTTTGTATTACTTACGTGTTTTGTATTATTCAGTTCTTAGAAATTTGGTAAAATTTTTAAGAGTACCATGAAGTTTAAGAATCTAAATCTTGTTGAAAGCAAACAGGATTCAGGCTTGTACATTTTTAAATCACTTTTAAAACAAGAACTTAGACTCCAAAGTCCTGTAAATGTTTTGCATATTTTACCACTTGCCTCTTCTGCAGTATTAAACAAGTTTAACTGAAATAATTCAACACTGCATTTATTAGCAATCTATTAAAAATACTTTCAGATATTTAAAAAAATTCCTTTAAATTTTCTGGTAGCATTTTAACTTAAATCAGAATCATTATTAAACAAGTATTTGGGCTTTCTGGTAACTCATTGCTTTACATATGAATGCAAATACCAATTGAATGACTGCTTTATTTTATGTACTCAGGGTATGGAAAAAATAGAAGAAAGAAGGTGTGCCTCCAAAGGAAACCCATAGACCAGAATTAAAGTCTTGGATCCTGAGTGCTCCAGTAAATCAGCTCTGCCTCTTACAGTGTCCTGAATAACACCACTGTTTATCTTTTTCAACAATCTTGTGCTTTACATGAACTCGGGAACTCAGGAAACCATACAGATGTATTTTGTAATTTAAGATATAAAAAATTATAATGTATACTAAATAGTAAATAATTAATATGGAGTATGAAATAGTATGTAATTATAGTATATAATACATAGTGTCCAGTATAGCTATGTAGTATAAAATATGTATAGTACAGAATATATATGGCATATAATATATGCATGGTTTTTATATACATATCTTTTAATATATTTATATAGTTACATTTACTATAGAGGATATAATGTGTAACAGTCGGACTCGTCCTTGAAAAACAGAAGCCATTTAAGTTTATAACTTCTGATCAGGCTCAGAAACTTAACCTAGACATTGCACAATTTGATATTATACCGGGCAAGATAAACCTCAGTTGGCGGAGGAAATTTAGCTGCAATGGAGGTTTTAACAACTATTGTTTCACCTATCACTTTGGTTGAAACTCCTGGAACGTCAGTGTTAGAACTGCCTTTCGCTAGGGAAAAGCTGTTATCCATTGAAAAAAATTTACCTGATCACACCAATTTTCTGTTCCTCTTTTTCTGCCCTGAGCTCAAGTGGAAGAAAAGGAACTGTCTGGAGGAAAGTGACAGCACAAAATAACTTTCAGATTTCCATAACGTTTCATGTCTGATCTCTGGCTGGCTACACATCGTGGAAGTACCGATAAAGTTGGAATCTTAGCAAAACAAACAAGTTGTTTCTAGTGATCTTTTCATGACCTTAATTTGCTATGTTTTCACCACTGTAGTATTTCATAATAAAGACTTTTGAATGTGTTCCCTTTCTGACAAATACATAGGTGAAGCGTATTTTTTTCACCAAGTACGTACAATGAGGTAGGGATATAAATTCATTATTTTGAATGGAGAGCAAGGTGCATATAGTTTAAATAATCAAGTAAACTAAAAAGGAATATACAAAAACTCTCTCCGAATATTCACAGTTTTTCATAAATTTTCACTTGGATATCCAAACCAAATGTCTGAGAATGCAAACAAGAGAGTTGTATTATTCTGTTTTATCCCTTACGCATTCTTTTAAAGTTCTTACCCTTGGTGTTCTTCATATCTATCCCTCATGAAATATTGTTATGCCAGCCTTTGGGAGCTCTAATTATATTGTTTGTTCTTCATTATGAAGTTAGACCAAAGGCAAAAAACCTTACCTTATAATTTACCGTTTTATAGCAGTGGGCTTATTTACTGCTGTGATAAATACCTGAACAATATTGAAAATACTGAAAAAAACCCGTCTTGAATCATGAGCACTCATCTTATTTTATATGAATTTTTTTACCTGTGTCCAATGTACAGACCTATTATTATTATTATTATGGTTGCAATGTTATACTCTGCTAGTACTATTTTAACAGCTGCAAAGAAACAACTGTATTATTAGCTGTAATTGACTGTTCTTTGCAACAATATTGAATTGAGTAAAATTTATTTTGTGGGGTTTTCCAAACCTATAATCAGTGCTATTTTTTCAGTATAGAAAAATTGTATTTCACAATTGGTTTGTTAATGTCAACAATTTGTATTTATCACTTCTGGCTATCTTGCTATATGAAAAAAAAAAAAAAGACCGTGTCTTTTGAAATCAATACAAATTTTGCTGTCACCTTCAAAAGGAGAAGGATAATGGCCTCAATGATCCAGTTTCTGTTCTTAGTGGTATTGATATAAATCAAAAGTAAGCTGAAGTAAATCCAGTGTAATTAGAATACGCATATGGCTCTACATGCTTAAACATTTTTGATGCTTCAGACTCTCCTCCAGATGCCTTGCTGAGTTATGATTTTGAAGTCTGTGGGGGTTCTGACTGTTTTTACTCCTACTATGTCAAAATACCTTTCAAAAAGATAAATATTTCTTAAATGGGACCGAGTAGGCTGTGACACTTAAAAAAAAAAATAAATCTGATACTAAGTACCAACCTCTGGCTTATTCTGCTCTTTATGAGGGGTTTACTGACTGCCCAGATACTCATCTGAAACTTGTCACTTGTAGGCATTTGTGTTTTTCATGGGGGACAGAGAAAGCTAAGCCACTTAAAGAAACTCTTTTGCTTTGCTGTTAGTAATCTCCTCATCTCTGCGCGGTGAGAGGAGTGCAGATGGAGCAGCAGATGCAGTCGGTACATGAAGAAGGAAAAGGTGCTTCAGCACTAGTCAGCAGCAGGAGTCTGAAGCATGGAGAGAGGCCTCTGTTCAAAATGTTTGAAGCCTTTAATTAGGCACTGAAGAAGAACGGAAAAGCGTCTGTAGTCTAGCACTTTGGCCGCTCATCAGATGATAATGTTTATGTGCAAGATAAGTTCCACAGGAGAATATTTTAGAGTATCTTTTCTTTACTCCTATTTTTGCAGCAAAGCCATGTCAGACTTTAAAATACCATTGTTATCCTTTGATATCCTTCAGTTTCCATTTTACTGCCTTTTATTTAATCTTAGACTTTCTAAATCCCGCTGTTTTTCTCTTTTGGTTCTGACATCATTCAGTGAAAGAGAATACTTGCACATTATGCGGTGCCTTCACTATAAGAAAAAAGTACCCAGAGTCACACAAATCTTAGACTTATGGTCAACGGCCATTAGGGAAGATTTCTTTGCATTATTTTTTAAGTAGTGACATTATCGGGATGTTGCCTTCCAAGCCAAACTAAAAAATGATCAACCTGTGAAAAGAATAAGCATGGGAATAGGAGGAAAGGAGACAGGCCCTGCTGCCATTAGTGATGAACATTCCCTTACTTACAAAGTAATATTGACTTTCCCTGAAGTACAGCTCAAAAGTACATATATCTGGTTCTAAATGCTTTTTGCAAACTTCTTCCAACTGTTTTTTTACTGCCAAAGATAGATTTTTCTTTTGTTTCACAATATCTGTTTCTGCTTTTATATCTTATCCCTTTTCTCCTTATTCGTGCCTGAGGATTTTCCCCCTTTTCCCTCCAGTGCTATGGCATGCTGATGCCATCTCCACCAGAAAACACTGGGAGAAAAGCAGCTCTTACAAACACCCTCATGTATTACTCCGGATTTTTACAACTTGTCAAGAGTTTTAGTTGATTTTCTGCTGATAGCGTACAAATGTCTGCCAAAAAGATTCTTTGCGTGTTGAGTAATGATAAATTTGGATTCCAGTCTTTCAAACTCGAACTCATGCTAAAAATAAGCAGAGTGAACATCTGTGACAAGCAGGTAATATTTAATGTTATCAGACAGTTCCTTTCTGTGGAGAATTACTACTCTCTCATCTCTAATCAACCTTCTCTGCTGTAACAGCAGCTGCCAATTAGGGATGTTGTCTCTTGGCAGAGTGCTCAGCCCACACTTAATTTATTTTAAATATGTTGTGTTTCTCCACGGAAGGTGAGGGGTGTTTTTCAGCATTTGATGCCATCAGAGGCTCATGTCATGTTATACAAAGTGGTGAGCTACTCTCAGATCACAGCGGAGTACTTACAGATTCAAGCAGAGTTTCTCAGGGGACAAACCCTCTCATCTAAGCTCCTGACAATGTTAAAGAAAGAGGAATACTTAATTTTCCTTTTTTCTCATGTAGCAAAACCCACATTCCATTCGGTAGAAAGACCCTTGCTGATTTCCATGAGAACTTTTTGCCTGATATTACTAAGCATATTGATCTAAAAGTTAGCTGCCAAGTCTAAGCTAGTTGTGTTAGCTCCCCAGTAAACAGAAAAAAAAGGCGAATCCTATGGAGAATCATCCTAATTTAGACTACAAGGTTTGAAAGGGTGAATCTATTAATGTAAATACACCTTTTTTTGTTGCTGTTGGATTTTAGCTGTATATTTTAGATGATATAAAAGCAAGTCTTAGAATATTTAGACTACATTTTATTGAATGTCTTCCCGTTGCCTGCAACCCTCTTTTTCCACATGCAAACACACACATACAAATTCATCATAATAAATTTCAAGAAATCTTTGAAGCTTTGGAGATTTGATTGAAACTAAAATAAACAGTGCTGGAGATAATAACTTTAGGCAATTTTAAGGCCTGTCTTCTCTTGATCTGATATTAAAATTGTTGCAAAGAAGGAAAACCACCCCCTTCCTCCTTGTGTTTCTTCATTCATTCAATAACTCTTTGAGCTTTATTACTAAAAAGCAAGCTAAAACTAAGGCATGCTGAATAACCTGATAATCAGACCAGCAGAGACTGGCAGAGACAAAGTTGTTCTTTTTTTGCAATAAACTTCTAGCTTCCTTCAGTGATGTGGGAAACCGAATAGTTAAATAACTCTTGCTACCTGCGAAAGGGGTCATTAAAATTGGCCTGTAAGTCGGGCAGCATGTTCCTAATCTTCACAAAGTATGAAGCTTGAAAAGACCATCAACCAATATTTAAAGAGACTGTACGGTTCTCATGCTATTTTGATTCTAGACTTTTGTTTGGCTTAAGAACCACATTCATGGCTGCAAGAATGTCTGGATAATTAAGAGACTTGGAAAAAAATCTCATCTCCTGGGAGTTAAACAGTATTTAGCTTGTCTTATTTTGTTGATGAGGGAGACTTTTTCTCCAAAGAACAAAAGGGAAAAACACATGAGAAGAACAGTATGAAACGGAGGTATTTAAACACCTCCAAAATTAACTCATGACTTGAACTTCAATTTAGAAAATCATGAGTTTTTTGTTTTGTTTTGTTTTGTTTTGTTTTCATAAAATTAGATCTGATTAATTCTATTGCTAATTCATGGATTATTAGATTTGCCTCACAATCTGAGGAATTAAGAGCCTGAAAAACCATCTAATAAAATAGTTATTTGTATAAATAAATATACATAAACATGTGTAAACATGAGTACATACATAAAATGTAGTTAAAGTCCCCTTTCCCTGAAAAAAAAAAAAAAAGTGTACAAAGCTGTTACAGAGTTTATGTTAAAGCTTTATAATACTTGTGTAGTATTCTTATTCCAGTCTGTATCAGAAAATGTAATGTTTGTGGAGTTCACTAATTGGGTAATATCTGTGCTTTGTACAACCTATTCTAAAGAGATAGAAATCGAAAGAACAAAAGAGACAAAGAGAAACAATAAAAAATAACTTAATGTGAAGAAACAAAATGCAGAGGAAACACAGAAGAGGAAAAAAATAGGAGGGAGAAAGGTGAAAAAAAAGGATATGGAAATTTTGGCTTTTAACAAAATGATGGATAAGTGTTGAAGTAGTTTCTCTTCAAGCTGTATCATTTCCTGGAAATGCCACAAGGCATAGGCATGGTTATCAGGATGATAGATCTTTTCTTCCCCTAGGCTTGAAGCAAGAACATTACGTTTCACAGGACCCACTGAACTTTTGGAATTTCACTGCGGCTGTTGATGCTTTCCTCTTCTATTTAGTAGAGACTTGCATTTTAACAAGCAGTCTTGCTCCTGGAAAATACCTTCCTCTATCGGTTCTTTAATTATATCATAGTAGTGTGCTTCTTGCTTGATACTTCCAAGACCAATAAACATTGCAATCCTTCATTTTCAGAACTCCTTTAAGACTGGATCTCTGGGAAACCTTTGACTTCATGCTGTAACACATCTTCATGATGTCTGTGCCGGTTTTGGCTGGGACAGAGTTAATTTTCTTCAGGGTAGCTACTATGGGGCTATGTTTTGGATTTGGGCTGAAAACAGTGTTGACAATGCAGGGGTGTTTAGTTACTGCTGAGCAGTGCTTACACAGCATCAAGGACTTTTCTGCTCCTCACACCACCCCACCAGCGAGTAGGCTGGGGGTGCACAGGAAGTTGTGAGAAGACACAGCCGGGACAGCTGACCCCAACTAACCAAAGGGATATTCCATACCATATGACGTCATGCTCAGTATATAAAGCCGGGGGAAGAAGAAAGAAGGGGGAGAAGTTTGGAATGATGGCGTTTGTCTTCCCAAGTCACCGTTAGGCATGATGGAGCCCTGCTTCCCTGGAGATGGCTGAACACCTGCCTGCCCATGGGAAGTAGTGAATTCATTCCTTGTTTTGTTTTGCTTGCATGCACGGCTTTTGCTTTGCTTCTTCAACTGTCTTTATCTCAACCCACAATTTTTTTCTCACTTTTATCCTTCTGATTCTCTCCCCCACCCCACTGTGGGGGAGTGAGCGAGCAGCTGTGCAGTCCTAGTTGCCACCTGGGGTTAAACCATGACGATGACTTATTATTGTTATTTTACTATTTCATTCCATGCCTCAGCTTTTCCCGACTGTGCCAATTCTTTTGTCTTGAACATGGAGTTTGCTTACCTTATTTGGCATACCCGGATTCTTCCTCAGTGGATAATCACCAAAGTGCCTCTAATAAACTATGATGGATAGACAGATTAGCAATAGCAAGCCCATATGAAATAATACATATTTTATTTTGGAATCTTTTTAATGCTGTTTGGTATCAAATCAACCCTTTTCAATAATTCTGCCATATACACTTAAATGTCTTTTGCCAATGTATAATTTTAATATTACTATAGTATTAAAGAGAGCTGAGGAATTAAATATTTTCTTTCACTAAATAGTTATTGTTTAGTAAGACAAATGTCCCTCTGATACACAAGAGGGGATCAGAGGGGGACTTTTTTCAGGTCATGTATGCAAAATCAGGTCAGGTTCCTCTGCCTCTTCATCCTGCCCCTTTCTCCTTGTGTTTGCTGCGTGGCTTTGTGTTCGGGAGCCTGCAGTGGTGGCATGGTCTTGATGCAGTCAGGGGAAAATAAGGTAGTACATGCGTATGTGTGCACACACCCGTGCACACACCCCCTCACACACAAATATACATATAATATGTAGAGAGCGTTTGACCCTCATCAATTTATCTGATTCTAGCATTCAAGAAAAAAATTGAGATATTGACTTTTTGCTCCAATCCATGACAGGAAAAAACATTTGAAATTTCAAAAATGCCCCTAGGACAGAAACAAATATTTCCTGCTCAGCTCCAGCCTTTCTTCTTTTTTCCTTTCTTTCCTTAAGTGTACCTCTTTGTGCACCGGTCTCACAAAAATTGCAGTGACCTGTAGTTACCGTGTATTTGACCTTCTCTTTGAACTCTTGTAGGGACGTTAACAAATAGAAAAATTGTTCAGTAAGTAGTGATGTTTCTAGCAGATTCCTCCCTAAGAGTATTTGAGATTAAACCCACCATTTAAAAAAATGAGAATTATTTTCTCAGTGACCCTCAGCAATTTGTTGTGCTGGACTCATTATGTAACTGAAATTTCTAGGTTGTCACCTAACCGAGTTCAACAGTCCAACAAAGCTCTCAGAGAAGGTAGAGCAGAAAATATATTACTAATAGAAATAGTTTTAGGGGTTTTTTTCTTTTAAACATATCTACATTCATCATTTGTTTAAATGCTGCACATACTCAGAAGGATATTTTTTGGGGGGGAAAAAGGTTGCAACAATATTTTTGGAAATAAATCAAAGTTTTTATAGTGGTAGAGATGAGCAAAATGCATAGTAACTCAACTTCATGCCAACAGGCTTTTTTTCTTTTTTTACTGAAACATAATAACTGTAAAGTCTGTGGCCACACAGCATGTACAGACTTAAAGGTAAGCTTTCATTTGACTGCGGGCACATTCCATAATCCAGACCTACCTGGGAGGAATGGTGCCCCTAGGCTTTAAAACAAAAGTATTCCGTGTGATAACTATAGCACCTCTGAGTTCAGCAAAGTATCTGTTTCTGTCCTCTGTCCTCATAATCCCTTCTTTTTCCCCTGTAGTTGTCACAATTTGCCAGAATTTGACTGCTGAATATTGCAAAATAATTTGTATAAACTGAGCATGTTCCAGAGCCACAGGGTGAAATTGTTGTGAAGAGGATGCAGCACAGATGCAGCAGCACCGTTCATTCCACCTGATAACAGAAGACTGGGCAATGGATAGACCCAATGGACCGAGATTCACAGGATGATTCCCATTTTCACAATCCAAATTCTTATTAATGCTTTCATTCATGATTTCCAGTTTTCTCTACTGAAAAAGGAAAATGTTGTTTTATGGATGCTGGATTGCAGCGAAGTGATTTCTCTAAAAATTTCCAGCACTGAAAATGATCGATCTCAATTTTTTATCCCGACTCCAATAAATAAACAAGAAAACATTCAATAAAGAAAAAATATTTACCAAGATGAGATGTTTGTGGCACTTTATTTCACACTTCAATCACCAAGCAACAGCTTACTTCAGATATTGGGATTAGAACTTGCACTGTTTGACACCAAAATATAGACTGCTAACCAGAAGGGGAGACATCTATCTCCGTAAGCTGGGCTAATCAAGAAAACCGCTCTGTATGAGGTAGTCTGACATGGGTATACTAAAGTAAAGAGTAGTGGTCTACGTTCATCCATCATATAAAAGTCAACCTTCATGAGACAGGCTCAGTGATTGAAAAAGGATCCTTTTTTATGCCTTACAAAGTTTTCGTTTAGAGTTTATAGCTTTTGCTTCTCACCTTCTCTGTGTGAACTTATCATCTCTTTCATGGCAGGTAAATCACTGAAGAATAATGGATGTGAAGTTGCCCGCAGGCACCCTGCATTTTGCAACTTACACCCAGTGAAATATCCTGTATATAATTAGATTAAAATAACTTCCTGTTTTGGGTGGGGTTTTTTTCAATTTTTAATCACCTTTTAAAATGATATATACGACTGGGTTTTTTTTCCCTGAGATGCGAACAAAAAAGTTTAATGATACACCTAACATAAGGCCTGCAAAAGCAGATGCCATCTCCTGTTCCACCAGAGAAGTTACAAAGACAAGGCTTGATGACCCTATGAAATAACTATTACTTGAAGTCCTGCGAGCAGGAGTATATGATTAGAAGTGGTCTTTGAATGAACAGCTGACTCCAGCCAATATATCATTATTCAGACTGATTGACTGTAGCCTCTGCCAGACCAAAGACATTGGAAGGGTGATGGAGCAACATCAAGGTTGCAACAGTAGTATGACACAATTCCACTTACCCTCTGTTCATCGTGTGGTATCATACTCTTTCCCTACAAAAATGCATGAGCTAAGCAAGACTATTAGGTGAAAATTTAGAATTTAGGTGGGAGAGTTCAGGTAAGAATTCTTCATTGCATTTCTCAACTGGAGAATTCTTGGTCTGAGAAGTTTTTACCTTAAGGTCCAGGAAGAGACATCACAAAACTCACCAGAAGAATCAGCATTTGAAAAGAAGGATTGGGGCTAAAATACAAAGCCACTTCGTGCTTTATCTGATTAAAAATGCATTTCACAATTATAATACAGTGTAACTCTGCACACATACAAAGTACCACCATTAAACAAAGAATATCAAATCACTTGGTGTGATTGTTTAGTATTTTAGTAGGTGATCCAAAATTGTATGGTACTATTGAATTATTCATATTTACCTGGGAGCTTTTTTAAATTTGTGAGTTCTTTGAAAGCAGTAAAATATGACCATCACTGTACTAAATTTTAAAAGGTAAAAGAATAAAGTTCACATTTCAGTCAGTGGCTGTATCTAAATTTATGCATCTTTCAAAAAATATATGCATCCTTTACAGATGCCCTTTAAAAATAAAAAGCTCAGCTAAATTCTTAACTGAATCTAAATTTTTGAAGTAAATACTTTGTTACGTCTTGGTGTAAAGAGCGATAATAAATGCCATACATGTTGCAGCTGTTGTTTCTTAAATTACTTCTTGGGAATGAAACCCAGCTTTTGCATATGATTGGTAAAAAACCAATGCTTTCAAATAAAAAATTTTAAATCTCAAAGTACAGTATGCTTTTTACAGTCTGGGCCCACAAGGTATTTCTATCATTTCAATAGAAGACTAGAAAAGATTAAAATTAAATATGTGTAACAAAACCCATGATTAATGATAAATGATGTCATGGTACGAGGCCATTGACCAGGGAATAACTTGTACTTGCATGTTCTAGGCTGTGAAACATCACTCATACATCCCACTGGAACAAGAGAAGAAACACTGATCTGGCAGAGAAACCTGCTTGTACCCATTTATTTTCAGCAACCACGAAGTGTTATTTAATCAAAAGGTTTTATTTTGCCCTTTTAAAATATTACTACTCTGTGACCACAATTCAGTACCATGTCAAGCGTAAGTCTCTATAATTCCACAGAAAAACAGTTTTGGATTGATTTCAGAAGCTATAGGTCTTACCCATTTCTTTTACACTGCCAAGAACAAAAAGAAAACATGGATTAAAAAAAAAAAAAAAGAAAATTTCAAGTACTTCGGAAAGCTTTCTTTACAAAGTTCCTCAGGTTTATGAGTGGTGATACCACTGTAACTTAGAGGATCTAATATCACAAACTTTACCATTTTCGTTACGTATGACTGTGGTACAACAGAGTTTATGAGACAGGTGTTCAAAAAGTGTCTGCCTCCTATATCTGTGAGCCACAGGGCTCAAAAGGCACTTTGATGAATTAATTGTTTACTTATGAAGTAAACAACACGCAGAAATAGCTTTTCCGTCTCAAACTCCGGTTACAGGTTGACTTCAGGGAAATCCTTCTTCTATAGGAGGCATGCAGTATATTATATATTATTAACAGTTCTTTTCTGCTGGACACAAAGATAGTTTTTTTAATGTGATTGCCAGATCATTATTTGTTAAAGTTAAGTATGGTCTGACTGGAGACTATGAAGTTTATAAGAGAGAAAGAAACTGTCCCTTGACCCTCCTGTTCTTCCCAGCACCCATGAAACTGTAAATCGTCAAACACAACTCCCATCTTAGTCCAAGTGAAGGACTAAAATCAATATTTTAGACTACTGATCTTGACAATATTATTAGTCAGATTCAACTGGGATTTTTTTATCAGGATGAGATTTACTATATATGAGGCTTATGCACCATTTGAATCTGACCCTAAGCCTTTCTCTAAAGCTTGGGCTTCATGCAGAACTGATTTTCATCCATTTGTACGTTGTTGCAAACCATTATTCATATTGGCTGAATGAACAATTTTATAGACATAGTCATATCCACAGGTTTCTTATGCAAATTACAGCCAGTGCGAACATCCACTGAATAGTCAAAACTCAAGCTGTATGAACAGCTGCCTAAGTCACCTTGCAGTCTTCTGTTCCCTGACCAATTCGTCAAATCTTTACAGTGAAGAGGAAATGCGTGCGAAGAAAAAAGATTACCAAATCCTTCAGGGAGTAAAATAGAACACTTAGAAGGGAGTTATGTAAGATGAGTGAGTATAAAAATATATATATATATATATAGGGCACTTAAAATCTTTTCAGTTCCTCTGTACAATGTAGTTGCCTGTACATTTAGGCCTTAGGGATAAATTCTGAGGTCTATTAACTGACTATATTGACAAGCTTGAAATTTTACCTTTTCTGTCTCTTCCATCTGATTTCTGCTGGCAAACTGTAGTTATTTAGAACTGGAGTGATGGGGGGAACAGGTGGTGCTTGAGAAATTCCAGCAGGAATTTACTTCTCCATCTCTGTTTGGCACATGAATATGTACACTCTGCAGGGGAAAAAAAGCAAATCTGTCTCAAAAACCATTTGTGTTAATGTACGTACATCAGTTTTCGTAGACAAATAAAGAGAATGCACATATGAAAACAATTGCATTAACATTTTCATATCATTTGTTTAGCATAAGACTAAATCCACAATTAAATAATATACAGTCACATCAATCAAAAACTTCTTTAAACAGCAGAGCCTTGTGCTATGCGCTGAAAGGGAAATTCAGATTAACAGTCTCTCAACTAAAAACACTCAGCTCTGACTTCTTAAATGTGAAAATCTGGGGATCTTTACCTCAAGCACCTCTACTGAATGAATTGTGAAGGGAGAAATAAGGGAAGATACATTTATGCAATGCCTCTGCCCTGAGGACAGGCTGAGAGAGTTGGGGTTGTTCAGCCTGGAGAAGAGAAGGCTCCAGGGAGACCTTAGAGCAGCCTTCCAGTTTCTGAAGGGGGCCTACAAGAAAGCTGGAGTGGGACTTTTGACAAGGGCATGTAGCAATAGGACGAGGGTAAATGGCTTCAAACTGGAAGAGGGGAGATTTAGATTAGATCTCAGGATGAAATTTTTCACTCTGAGGGTGGTGAGACACTGGCCCAGGTTGCCCAGAGAAGCTGTGGCTGCCCCATCCCTGGAGGTGTTCAAGGCCGGGTTGGATGAGACTTTCAGCAACCTGGTGTAGTGGGAGGTGTCCCTGCCCAGGGCAGGGGGGTTGGAACTAGATGATCTTTAAGGTCTCTTCCCACCCAAACCATTCTATGACCCTATGATTCTATGAAATACCCTAGATTCGCATTTAAAAATGTCCTTAACCCAGGGCAGGCCTAAGGCAATTCTGTCACTGTGAAAGCAACCCTTTTATACTCCTTTTAAGCATCTTTTCACTCACAATGTCCTCATCCATTCAAGGATCGTAAACACGAGTGGGAAGCTCCTAATAAGTGTGCTTTTAAATGCTGAAATCTGCATCAGCATATGATTTGATTGCGATGTTGTAAAATCATGGGCGGTTATACAGAAATGCCGTATTACCTGAGGAGACACTTCTCTGTGCCCAAGGGAGGCACCAGCGCAGCACAGAAACATAATCATGCCCTTTCTTTCCTACTCTGCATTTCAACAGCATTTACCGGAGAGAGGTTGTTTTCCGCTGTCGTGTCTTTCTTGGAAGTTATATCATTACATGCTTTCAGACATTTTAAAAAAACCCACAACACCGATTACAATTCAGTCAGTGGTGTTTCATGAACATTAAAAATGCCAAATCAAACTCATAATGAGACTGCTCAATTCAAGTGCCCTTATCTTTGTTTCGTCTCTGATTTTTACAGCCAAGACACAGTGAAGTCTGGCCTTTCAAATACCCTTTCTGTATGCATCCTATGAAGCATCACTGCCCAGATTTACTGAAGTGCAGTCTTCTAAATTGCAGTAAATGACTGAAATTTTACTTCAGTAGATTTTTTTTTTTTTTTTTCCCCAGAGCAGCTTAATGTTGATTCACCCTGTTGTGCTATCAGCTCAGGAAGTTATGAAATCTTGAGGATGAATTCTTTCACACAGTCCTATCACTGTCCCATTTGTTTCATTCCTAAACTGCAAGAAGGGTCCTTGGGGAGGGAGATTTCTGGACCACTGCTGCTCTGTTTTTCTCCAGCACAGCAGCACTCCACTTACCCATAAATGCAAAATGCTGTCCCAAATTAAAATCTTAGTTCAACCTCAAACTGCAGATGAGGCTGAATTTCAACCTTGAACATGTTCTGTCCTTTTTATCTCCTGAGGTTGCCAGACTGGCTGCACTACTTAGGTTATGAGGAGCGGTAGCAGAGGAACATGTTCCACCTCTGCAGAGCAACTCATACTGCAGGAAGCGTGAGAGGGACATTGGCTCATTGGAAATAAGGCGACAGGGAGGAAGAATGAAAAGGGACAGGGTGCCACCCAAGGATGCCACCCAAGTGAGTTGGGTTTTTGTGGTAGAAAGTAATAAGATTAGACATAAAAATCACATTTTACAATAACAACATGGGTCTTATTACTATAATCTACTGCTTGACTTTTCTGTGTTACCCTCAACATTTTGCTCTCCTGGTCCTTTAACCACATTTTTCCCCTGTTCAAATATTTTTGCTGGCCGGCTCTAACTTTCCACAACACCGTAAAGCTCTTGGGACCTCACCATGGTTCAGTACAACCTCATGCTCTATACAACTCCAAAGGCGTATTTTCTCCATCACTTCTCTTCTACTTTCATCTCCAGAGCTGATTGGATATAACGGCAAATAATATATTTGACTATCCAGAAGACATTACTGTAAGACTGAACTGAACTGAACACAGCTGGTCAAATAGAGAAAGGAAAAGTTATTGACCAAATACAAAAGGAGATGGAAGATTGTTCAAATTGTTCAAACACACTAACATGTCAGTATTGCTCGACTACTCTAGCTCTCTGTTCAACTACTTACTTCAATCTCCAACTGTAGGGTTTTTTTTATTTTAGTTTTCTTTTTTTTTTTTTTTTTTTTTTTTTTTTTTTTTTTAAATTTATCTTTATGAACATACTCCACAATAGTCCTGATGTGCGGAATGACTGTCAGCAGTGTATTTTCTGTCTTTTTGCTTAAAGCTTCTACTACTACTTCTGCAAAAAATAATTTGCCAGCAACTCTGCGGGATAATCTCTACAAGATAAATTAGCTTGCAGTGAACTTCATGGTTAAACTGCCACCTGTACAAAAGCAGAGTAATTTACGGCTAGATTAGGTATCTTAAAGTTACTGTGCAGTCACTGAGATGTTGTCACAACCCTGTTTTTCTCAGTGGGAAACAAAATCTTTTAAGGCCTGTCTCTCATTTTTTGCTGACCCTTATGAACCCGACATTTTCCATGTTCTTAGCTCTTTTGTTTTACTGTTGCACAACCAGCCCTGGGGAAATGTTCCAGTTTCACAGAGCGTTTCCCTGTGGATCACAATGTGCACCTTATGGTGATGACTTACTAAAACATAACCGATGATATCCAGAATATTCGAAAAGAGGATGCAGAGACATGGCTGACGCTCAGGGACCAGCAGTTAGGGGGGATCCCCAGAGTAAGTAAATCAGGATAGCTTGGCTGTTTTCAGCAGTTACTCTGGTTTACACCAGCTGAGGCAATTGTTAGCTTGCTTTTAGCTCTGTTAGCCTTTGCGCTACTCCACCAGGATCCTTGACCTTCTGTCTTAGTTTCATGGGCTTCTTCATGTGTTTACACTCTTCATACCATCTGCTGTTTATGGAATGACTCATTAATGAAATCCTTCTACATGCAAGAGCGGGAAACCTTTTCTCAGAAGCAGAAGCCCTTTATTTTCTCTGTGTCAATTCCTCTCTGCAGAACCCTCTGCTATTGCGACGGGCTGTGTTAATGTACTAAAACTGTGGGCTACACCCCCCTCCCCAATCTACCGTGCATTGGCACATGAGCTGAACTGATTACTCTGGTGCCTGCAGTACTCCAGAGTTATCATTTCTATTACACGGCAAAAGAAGAGCAGTTATCTTAGTCTGCTCCACAGAGTTCATGTGAAAATTGTGGCTTCTTTGCTGAATATGAACGTTTAAGTAATTTTGTGCAGATGTGTTTCTGATTACCTAGTGGTATATTTAAAAAAAAAAAAAAAAAAAAGTTTTTCATTTCTATATTTTAAATTTAAAAATGAAACTTAAAAAAAATGAATGTTTGCTCTAATGAAAATGAAAAAAAAAAAAAAAGCATACAAGCCAAGAATTTATTAGGTGGGAATTTGCCAGTAACAAATGTTTGCTTGCAAATAATAAACCCTCCACCAAGGAAAGGTGTAACGAATTTGCTGGAAAAGTCCCTATTTCTATGGGCAAAGTCCTTTTATGAAATAAGATCAGTTACTTAACAAATTAAGATACAGAAATGAAAGTCTAATGTACCGCAAAAATGTGTTTGGCTCTTTGTCAAAATTAAATGTGTTAGCAAAAGGGAAGCTGCACTCAGTATCACATCATTTGCCTACACTAGCAATTATTAAAAAAATTATCAGTGTGGTACTAAATTTAACAGTTTTTCAAAATCTGTGGTTCTCACCTACCAAGCATTTAGACTGAGCAGGAGGAGCAATGGCTTCTTCATGGCTTCCTCACACAATAAGGGCTACTGGTAAATTGTGGTAAAGCAGGCAAAGCAACTAAATTCTGTCCGGGTAAAGTCAGTATCTCGACTCCAGTAAAAACGATGTGCAATCACTGTTAACTCTATGGTCAGAGAAGCCACAACTTAGTGAAAGTGATTTACTCTTTTTTGAGATGGCAGTAAGTTGCATACAATAAAATTGACTACAATTTATTGCTGATTGCCTGGTCATCAGTTTTTGAGGGTCATGTCATCCTGTGTGTTTGTATAATCCCTATGAAAATGTGGCTTCAGTCACGACTGTGGCTTCTGGACAGTCTTTCACTACAAATATAATAATAATAGTACTTAGCCGTATCAGAAGAGAAAACTACGTTATCAAGGAATTTTAGTAAGATAGCTCTTATTGATTCAAAACAGTCTATGAAACTTAGAATCATACTAAAATATTGTGTAACATTATGGAAAAAAAGAACCTGCCAAGGCTATTTAGACACGGACATATCATAATTCCCTGTTGCTCCTTACTATTAGAACGATTTTAAAGGGAAAATGCTTGATATTCAACAAGGTTTTGATAATCAGCAAGTCTTAACCATTTATTTAGAAATGGTGAGCCGTTTCCTTAATAGAGGGCAAATTAGAAATCTATGCTGCCAGTAGCAATTTAAAAATATCCCTACAAATCTTTGAGATAAATCTACAAATGACATCCCATTTGCTTTATGTGCCAGTTGACATTATAGGCCAAATCTTGCCCTGTCCATAAAATATGACTCAATGTGATAAAACAGGAATAATTTGTGGTAAGATTTAATCTTTCCTGAACAAAATGGAAGAGAAACTAAATGAGAAGGAGACGTACATAGTGCTGAACAACAGAGCACAGAGACAAGAGAAGTTAAAAGAATTTTAGAAGCAGAAAAGCAAATTGCATGCCAGGCAAAATAGTAGGTGCCTACTCCCAAGTTTGAGAATGTTTAAATTACATTTTTTGGGAATGACTTTCCTCCTGAGAGATATGTACACAGATGGTTAGTTACTCAGTTGAAAAATGCAATGATAAAACTAAACTATCTAAGTTCAAGATAAGTGGAGTGTGTGTTTCTGTCTCTTATAATTTTTTTGATGGAATTATTAACTTTGAAAGAAAAACATAATTTAAGTAGGCAAGAAGCAAACACAGAGAATTTATGTTTATTTGGTACTTTCACTAAAGAATCAAAGAATACTAGTGCTCTGCTTATATCCCAGAGGGTATTATTATTTTTCAGGGCAGATTTCCCTAGCTGAAAGGCCATAATACAAAACCACAACAGCCGTTTTGTTCAATCTGTCTTACTGGCAGAGACTATAATTCACCCAACCTCCTCCTGTGAATTAGAATTTCCAGTGCGCCCACTCCCAGTTCAGAGTGAACCTCAGCAAACCTGCAGATGATACATAGAGCTTGATGAAATTTGGCTGTTTCATGGAGTTGTTTCTTTTTTTTTTTTTTNTAGCCTGTGGTATCTCAAATATAAATATAAATGAACTAGAAACTTAACTTTAAGTACAGTTCAAACACTGGCTACAAACTGGCTCGAATGCAAATTTTGAATGAATCTGGTAAAAAGTCAAAGCAGGAGAAATTTTTGTGCAGCATTATTTTCATGGGCTAACTTTTGACTAAGAAGTTGCTGTGTTTGTTTATTTATAGCACCTCATTTACATATGTGGTCCAGCTAATTCTGTGTGGAAAGGCCTTTCAGAATGTGCTTTTGCAAACGTGCATTTCTTCAAGACCAGCGGATATAAGCATTAGGTAAAATGGTATCTGTTCTCCCTTGCTGCAATGCTTTTTTTCTAGCAGTCAGACTTCTGTAACAGCCAGGCTGTCAGAATATTTTCCTAAGTAATTATGGAAAGAAAAATAGAAAGTTCCAGCTCTTTAGAAGAATTATAATTGGAATAAAAAGACCCAATAGGGATTAGGTAAAAAACGATCAAAATCTTGTAGGTTGCCAGTTTTCTTCTATAAATGAAACCCTCGGTAAGATTTGAAGGGGTAGCGATTGCCAGCAACAAGAAAACTCACAGAAAGGTAGAGCAATCTGTTGCTATTTTTGCCATTACCATTTCTTCAGAAAAATTATGAAATTCCTGAGGTTAACCTTACCCAAATAAAAAAGATATTAGTAAGGTACGCTTTGAAAGCAGATTTAGAGAAAGGTTTTATCTCTGCTATCTCTGTAACTTGCAGGATAAGGTATTTCTCTGCCGCTGTACCTGGGCTCTTGCTCACAGGTGACCCTGGCTGAACGTGACTTTGGCATCTCCATGGGACACTCCAGTTTGCTGCTCTGGCCGCGGGGCACACACTGCCGGCAGTGTACTACAGATATTTTTCCAAGGGGAGGACTGAAATCCAGCTAACCTCTGGTGCTTTCCTACCTCTTTGTAGACTGATGTCTGGAGCCTTCTGACGTGCTGGTTTTAAAAGCTGTCCTTTGAGCCTGTCCATAGCCTGAGGTGAGAGCCGGTAAGACGATGTGCTTGGAAATGATCTTATGCATCCACAATATAGGGTTGAGCAAGTTGTAAATAAATATCACATTAAATTGCTGGTGGTTAGGGGAAATTGTTATAACAAACAGGTACATCCATTCTTCCTGAGAACAGGTTAAACCTCCTCCAGCTTGTAAAAGGATAAAAAGAACAGTATGAAGGCAGAAAAGGTAAAATAAAAGTCTTTATTTGTTCCATTTAGTCATTTCCACCTGGGACATAATACTAGGCAGAAACTATTAGCAATGGCTAAGAGGTATAGAGAGCCGTCGTTTGCTCAGGTTGACTTGGTGCATGCCAATGAGAACCTAATTGTGCAGATCTTGGTGCCATATCAGGTGATGCAGAACACCTCCGTGTCGCGCAGTCCTGCAAACGGTGCGGCCGCATTTATGCCTGGTATCGCTAACTGACCAGATGCATTAAGCACTTCCTATAAATAGGGCATATCAGTGGACAGCTGTAGAGACAAGAAAGGGTACAATTCATTTTAGAAGTTAAAAGACCCATTTTTTTGTGTTTACACGTCATCTTAACCAAAAGAGTTTGGAATTAAACCTAAAAAAAGAACACACTTTCTAGTTGAGTAACAAAAGCAGTGCTTCAACTCAGTGTCTAGTCACAGCATAGCCCTGCACAGAGCTCCATTTGCCAGCAGAAAGAACAGTTCTGGCAAAAAACACGTGGAGCTCTGGAACTGCATGGTATGTTGAGTGGGTGACTTTTCTTATTTCTTTGGGGAAGTTCAATCTCTTTGTTTTATCTGGCAAAAGGAAATTGATATCTGGAAACAGGATCATAACATGACATAATGTCTTGAAGGCAAAAATTCCAGGAGATGCATACATGCACCGCAGGAGCATATATTTTACTAAGAAAGGGCTACATCTGTGCTGCTAAGCAAAGAAGATGACTTTCCAGCGTCATTGGCACAGACAGATTCCTGTGCATCACACAGGAACATCTTGAACTCCACAACCAAAATCTTGTTAAAAACTCATGGGGTTTCATGTTTCCCCAGACCACAATTTGTCCTTTGATTTTCAGTTTCCAGGACATGGAGCTGTGTTATATTCTGACTTTTCTGGAACAGCTGGTGTCAGCTCTGGCCCTCTCTTTTCTTCTGTTCTGTTTAGACTTGTGCGAAGAGCTGAATTGTTGCAGAAGAAAAAAATTAACAGAAAGATCATTGGTTTATGCTTATGATACAGTTTAAACCACAGTGAGCACCAGAAGGTGTTCTGGAGCTGAGAAAATAATGTTATGGTCAGTCGAATTGCTCATGAATTGGCTTGGTCACTTTTTTGTGCTGCTTTTCTTTAAAGGTACTCCAACAAAGAAGAGTTATCTCAGAAATGGATATTAGACGCTATTAAGTAGTAGTTGGCAAAGTAAATTCTATACAATACATATATTTGTAAGAAAGCTAGGAATATACAGGTGTATGTTTTTATATACGTAAATGTACATGCACAGACACTGACCTGTTTATGCTGTGTTCAAAATTAGTAACCTGAATATCAAATAGGTTCTAAAAGTTATAGATGGCCCGGAGTTGCATTGTGTACAGTAAAAGTTGATGGCCTATTCAACCTCAAATTATTCCCTTGATTCTCTCCCAGCAACGGCATTTGTGACATACTATTTCTATAAAGGTTGGGACATGAAGGGGAAGAAGGGCTTGAATGCTGAAAATGCAGTTTACACATGAAATGACTAACTGACAGCAGGCAGAGCCAAGAAATCAGATACATTAAGAAACTATATACACAAAAATAATCCTTTTGCTTTTATTTTAAACTCTTCACTTATTGAAATGTATTTGAAGTAGAAATAAATGAATTATCTCCTTTCCCTTAGTCTCTGTTTCAGCTTGCCACACTTTAATAAGGTTAATGCTTCTTTCAAGCAAGGTATTTCAAGAATTCAGTTCATGCGTTTAAAATTTATTAAAAACCTTTTGAAAGCATTTAAAAACAACACTAAAAAAAAGTAATTGCCTGTGGTCACTGCTACTAGTGCAACCTTGTTCTTTCACATTGACATTGTCTTGATTTGTCTTTTGCCTATCTGTTTACATGTCTACATAGGAAGTGGCTCATATTTATTCATGAGTAGTTTTCTGGGGGGTCAAGGAAAATGCTATATGTGTAATAATAATTAGATGCATTAGAAACAAATACAATTTTTTCCTGGTTGTATGTACAATCATTAGAGTTCTTTTTATTTATGAAATATGCAAGGTAAATGATGCAGAATCAGAAAGTATTCATCAATTCTTTTGCAGACCATGATTCAATACCCTAATTAGACCTTGGGGAAAGAAAAAAAAATGATAGCACACCTTATATTCACAGTAAAAGCATTCAGAAACTAATCTTTAACTGTGGATAATCCTGACAAGTGTTTTAGAAAAAATATTCCCAGCTATTCTTTTGGGGGGATCTCACACATACATTAAGGGTAGAATGCACTGTTTAAATGATTTTCCTGAGCAATTTAAGGTTCCACATCCTGAAAAATTAACCTAACTGACCAACATGCAAGATCCAAAAGTTGCTATATCATTTTTTAACATGCCAAAGAAAGTAATTTAGAAGTTTAATATAAACCAAAGGAAGTGTTCAGTGATAAGAATGACTCAGTGTTCCAGGTTGAGATACAAAACAGGTTCAGCAAATTTACATTATCACAGTTCTAGTGACCAATTCTACTTCACTGTGAAGAAGTTTACCCTATTTTTCTTATCAAATAACTTTAAGGTTTACCTCATTTGATTGGCCATTGATTATTTGTCAGTTTCTTCAATTTTCCTTACACTGCTAGACATGGTTAGATTCTATTTAGATACTTATTAAACTGGATACATGTTTTAGTATAGGAAATAACTGTGCTGCAGAAAGTTCAAAGTTTTTAAAAAAAATCCTCCAACTTTCAGACAACTTTTAGGAGATGCAGGAGAAGCCTGAAGACAGTCAAGTTTTATTCCTGGCTTTCATTTAGCAACTAACACAGAATTCAGTCCACATTCATGCAATCTTTTTATCTCGTTAGCAATACAGACCAGCCTAACAAAACCAGCCGTATTCTCATATGGACTTTTCTGAATGTTTGGTCTGACATCATGATGTTACCTTATCCTAGGATTTTCTTTTTTTTTTTTTTTTTTTTTTGTTGAGAGCAAGAACTGATACTTTCCATTAACTTTAACCAATTTTGGTTAACAGTTGTTAAAGTCCATTTTACATAGCTGCTTTGAATGTCTTATTGCAAAATGTGAATCAGTTAAAATATTTAGTTATAAGCAAATGATTTATCAAATGAAAATACTACACGCATTTTGAGCTACTAAAAATAGTCTACTATGTCAAAATGAGTAGTAGGAGACACATTTCTCAGATGCTGATCTTGCCATATGTAAGACATTTTAGGTAACAATAAGACATTTTATAAAGCTGCTAGAATAGTTGGAAAAAAACCCAGGCAAGATATGGGGCACAAAAGCACTTCTTCTATGTGTATTTCAAATTGTATTATAGGATCACTGGAGCTATTAATCTTTTAAATTTTTGAGACTGGACAAATTCAGCACTGAGACATCTTTGAAGGTGCCTGAAGCAGGACTGTCTCTAGAGGCACAGGGTAAGAAATGTAGTGTACCATCCCTCTCATTGTTTTATCTCCATAAAATATCTGCATTCTGTATTTTTTTAATACTCATTTTCTTATATTTCAGTCCAAAACCCACCTGCAGACTGTTACACTTGTTGATAAGGCCTAGATGTAGGGACTTACAACTTGTAGTCTTTCTCATGAGCTACTAATCTGGAATTAACTCCTTTTATCAGTTTACATACAGAAAAGTTTACTGGCTCTATTACAGGTTTTTCTGTTCTAGTTTAGCTCCATAACCTAGCACACAGTTCATAGACAAACTGTGCATCACTTGCAACATTCTTCATAAATTACTCAGATTTCTAAAGACATCTTGAAGAAATGTAAGAAAACCTAATAATTTTTGAAAGACTTTATGATCCATTTATCAACATTTTCCAGAACAAAGAGAAAAACAGACAAGTAACTTATCAGAAATGATCTGCTTAGTTCTATTTTTAACTTAAAATATTTATTTCCTTATAGCTTTCCTGAACAGTAAAATAACTGGTTCTTTTTTCTTACTTGAAAAGTCAGATTTCTGAACTCTGCAATTCAAAAGAGTGCAAGATATTCAGGATATACTCCCTGAATTATTGAACCCCATGGTATACGGTCTTTGAAGATGAAGTAGTAGTAGTAGTAGCAGTAGTAGTAGTAGTAGTAGTAGTAATAATAATAATAATAATAATAATAATAATAATAAAGATTACTTATATAAATTCTACTCACTGTCATTACTCTAGACACAATGCATAAAACCAGCGTGTTAAAACACAGTGAAAATCAATACCGTCATGTATAAACAGATCACTTTACAGTACTCCTTAGACAAAAAGTTGCTCAGTTAACTTCTCCATTGTAGAAATACATTAAAAAAAAAGAAAAAGGACAAATCCTAAATTATCTCAGTAGGGCAACGTAAGCTTGGAATAACACATGAAACTGAGAAATTCATGGTATGGATCAAAACACTTGTTCAGTATAATAATAAAATAATATTATTTAGTAAGTATGGGATTTTTCAAAATCTGTTTTTACAAAGTTCAGCTCTTTTCAGATAAGGGAAGCAGGACAAGGCACTACAACAACAGCCAGAGCTCTTACGTGCTGTGGAACTGCAAATCCGTATATAGTACAGGAATGTACTTTATAAAGAAAAGCTCAGTCAAATCCTTTTTGGGGTCTAGAGACAGCACTACATCTTGGCACACCTAATTAACCTAAGTGGTGGAGCATGCTGCCCTTCTATGACCAAATGTATGTCATCTAGAGGGATTTGGACAGGGTTGAAAGGTGGGCCCACGCAAACCTCATGAAGTTCAACAAGGCCAAGTGCAAGATTCTGCGTTTGGGTTGGGGCAATCCCAGGCACAAATACAGGCTGGGTGGAGAATGGATTGAGAGCAGCCCTGAGGAGAGGGACTTGCAGTTGTTGGTGGATGAGAAGCTCAACGTGAGTCGACAATGTGCTCTTGCAGCCCAGAAAGCCAACCGCATCCTGGGCTGCATCAAAACCAGCGTGGCCAGCAGGTTAAGGGAGGGGATTCTGCCCCTCTGCTCTGCTCCGGTGAGACCCTGCCTGCAGTACTGCATCCAGCTCTGGAGCTCCCAGCACAAGAAGAACATAGACCTGTTTGCGTGGGTCCAGAGGAGGGCCACAAAAATGGTCAGAGTGATGGAGCACCTCTCCTATGAAGCAAGCTGAAAGAGTCGGGGTTGTTCAGCCTGGAGAAGAGAAGGCTCTGGGGAGACCTTATAGAAGCCTTCCAGTACCTTGAGAGGGCCTACAGAAAAGATGGGGAGGGACACTTGATCAGGGAGTGTAGCAATAGGACGAGGGGTGACAGTTTTACACTGGAAAAGGGTAGATTTAGATTAGATATTAAGAAGAAATTTTTCACTGTGAGGGTGGTGAGACACTGGAACAGGTTGCCCAGAGAAGTTGTGGATGCCCCATCCCCGGAGGTGTTCAAGGCCAGGTTGAATAAGGCTTTGAGCAACCTGGTGTAGTGGGAGGTGTCCCTGCCCAGGGCAGGGGGGTTGGAACCAGGTGATCTTTAAGGTCCCTTCCAATCCAAACCATTCTATGATTCTACGACTCTATGAAACAGAATCATTGCTTTTGAGCACAGTGACAAAACAACATTTGGATCTAATCACATAACTTTTTGTGGTATTGCAATAAATACGATGGGGGTATCCTGACATCTGAACTGAGCAGAGGTAACATGGCAGCATCCCTGTGGGTGATTGCTCTCTCAGCATCCCTCTGCACCTGTGCTTCTCCACTGTGGAATCCTCTGTGCAATAAAGGAGGAATTGGGTACAAGCCTGGGTCAAGAAGTGGCTACATAATTTATAAGCGGCTATCACATAGATTAACCTACCAAGTGGACAGGATACTGGGAACCCGTAATATTCCCTAACAAAAGAGGAAACACCATTAAAAGTCTTGGTTCTATTTCCATGTCTGTAAACCTTAATACTTAACAGATGTGGGACAGAGGAGGAGAGAGGAAGCAGGCAGACTCCGTCTTCTAACAAATCTGCAGAACTTTCTACTTCACAGGAATGAAATATTTCTGTATGTTTACAACCCATCCTGTAAGGGTGGCTGGGTCTCTGCTTATCCTTCCAAGATATTTTCTCCTGAAAATGTTATTTCAGCTTGCCGTTATTGGCCATACTCCTTTCCCTTTCCTCTCAGATATTCAGTGATGTTGAGGCCTCGGAGTCATTAACAGCTAGATATTTGTGGCTGTTACTAGTAATGGAGACCAATATAATAAGCTAAAGCTTAGATATCAGTGGTTCACAGTGTGTCAGTTCTCCAGTTTCCTTGTCTCCCGAGATCTCCACAGCTCCAGCAAGGGTCAATAATAGTAGATGAGGTGATGTGAATGCGGACATCTTCCACAGCTTCACCTGGAACAATTCAGGCTTTGGTTATATAATGAAAGAGCCGCTGAAAACTTCACTTTGTTTCTTACTGTAATCGAGCTGGTTTGAACCAGTCCATAAACAGTCCTGGACAGCCATTGAACAATGGAGCTTCAGCAATCCATAGGGAGGTGTGTCTACTGCTGTGCTTCCTCCACCATATCTCAAAATCCTCAGCAATGGGTTAAACTTGCTAAGAACAGAGCAAAGCGTCCGGTTTTGCCATTTAATCGCAGTGATACCCTGTGAAGACGGCTGTACTTCTGTGCAGGGGAATGAGGAGGGATTAGTACCTAATCTAATAGATAGATTAGAGACTGAAATCTCTTGAATGATCCATACTGCACTGGCGAGAAGATATTAATACAACAGATATGAAGAGTGATCCAAGAATCGACGGCATTTTGGCTCCAATTCATTTGTACAGTGTAACAAGACAACAGAACTGCCTTGGAAGGGAAAACAAACATTTTTAGTCTCAGAATCATGTGACAGTCATGGCTAGCAGAGGTCTTAGGCTAACTGTCAAGTGTTGCTCCTGTGCCTTCTGGGGAAAAAAAAAAAGAAAAAAAAAAAAAAAAAAAAAGAGGAACTACTCTTTATGAAACAGTTGTGCTCACATTTCACACAATTTTAAACTTTGCCTTTGTGTTGAAAACTGCAATAAAATGCTAAATTACAATTGTCATGAGCTGGGGATTAGAGGAAAATTTGCAAGCACGGAAGCTGTAGATGTGTTCACTAAATACATCAAACATGAACTTATGATAAGTAACTATTGTCAGCAGAAAGAACATGTATAATGAAAGATTGGACAAAGGAATAGGTACCTTCAATGTCATGTCAAAATGGATTAAAGGTATAAATGTATGATATATCATGTTCGAAAGTGTTACTTATCAGCTCAGAAATCATCCAAATAACTTTTAAATAGACAAGCAGCCCATCTCAGCATAAATTTGATAAGATTTACTTTGTACATAGATCCCATTGTCTTTTTTTTTCCTGTAGCTTTATTCAGGGTTTTTATTTGAGTCTGTAAAGTATAAATAGAGTCCTATGCAGTGGCATACTAACAACATTGCTTGTAGAATTTAGTATTTTGGAAGGGAAAGTTTAAAATCACCAAGAATACATGGAGGGTTCTTTAAGATGTCAAACATAGAGGTACTGAAATAGAAATAAATAATTTGATTTGTTGATGTCTAGTTTCCAGAGCAGGGTGAAATGCCACAGATTACCCTTAGGTAACGGAAGACATGGACAACAGATTTCTGAAAGTACCTGTATCACCTCTGTTAAGGACACACAACAGATGTTGATCCCTTTCTAGAATAATTTTTAGAAAATGGCTCATATTCAAAAACTATAAACGTTCTCCCCTGCATATACTAACTCCTCTATTGTCAAATCCGTTGTCAAACTGTTGTCAACGCATTTAGGATCTTGAAAATGAGAAGGTCTTTGGGGAAGAGTCCTTCATAGAATCTAAATAACACATAATAATGTTCTACAAAAACCAGGACCAACAATACTAAGTCTTAATACAAACAGTGATGTGGTAACTTTGGAAGATGCAAATTTTAAGCTGATCCATAACAGGAAAAGATAAGATATTTGAAAAACATTTCAAACACACACCCCTTTTTTTTTACATACTTATATTAGAGACTGAAATATTTTGAATGATTTATCTCCTGCTGTATCATTCAGGCCCAGCAATCAAGGACAGGAACTCCAGAAGATGAAGACAGTATACAATCATTTTCAATTGACATTGCGTTCATTTTTTCTCTATGCATTAATTTCTCTTTGAGTCAATATACCCTTTTTCATCTTCAAAACGCCCTGTACCAGTAAGTTCATGATTTAATTAAGGATTATTAAAAACAACCCTACCATTGACACAGACTTTTGCTTTGTGCTCAATTCCTTTTCTAGGTATTCCTTACTTTTTGTCTTTTTGTCAGCTGAGCATCGATCGGAGAACTATTTTACTAAGGTAATTGCAAACCCTCTTATCGTATATGTGAATCCTGGTGAGCCCATCATTGTGGTGCACAGTGTTTTTAAGTTGTGCAGAGTTGACTAGTTTGACCTCGGGTATTTTTAGGATAAAGCAACAGGTTTGTCTTTCCTGTTAACCATGGGGTTTCGATGGCTGACGGTCAAAGTAGCAGAGAGGATGTACCACCCTGTTTCCACTGTCTAGCAAAGGTTTTAGTCGGAGGCCTTGATGTTCTCCTTTCCCTTTGCCCGTTTAGTTGTTCTTGTGCTCACGGTTTCTTTCCTCTGCTCACTTGTTTGTTTCCCACACAGTTTCCCTGGTATTCCCCTTTCTCCTGGTGGCTGTATTACATTCCTTTCTTTGCTTTATGAGCTGAAACAGCAGCTAACAAGTACATAGCACGTTATAAAGGCTGTAATTAGCAACAAACTTCATACATTTTAAAAAGCAGTTACAGGTTTACCTATGGCCCTATCACATAAAAGAAGGCTGAGGGTTGTACAGTGGCTTCAGTGAAGCGGATTGCCATCTTCCATGGATTTCAGTTCGAGCGTAATTTATCCCTCTTCGTTTAGCAGTGTACAATAATTTGTGTAGTATCCAATATGTAGTGTGTCTGGAAAATGCTGAGTTAAGCACATTAGAACTTGGATAGGTAGTAACATAGGAACTCTAGCAGGATTTGTTTGGACCACAGATTAATTCTGTGCATGTTTTAACATAGTCAGGTAGTTTAGAAAGCTGATTATATATGTACAGGCAAAACAGAACTGCGAGATCTTGCACCCTTCCTCTATACTGTCGAGTTGTATCCGGTTGTTTTGCAATGCATAGACTCAAAAGATACACAAAAAATACACAAAACTAAATCCCAGTGACCCAGAAGGTTTAGAGAGTTAGGAAAAAATATGGGTAATAAGATAATTTGTTAGAATGCCTCTGGTCTCCATTTAATGTTTTATATGTTCTTTTTAGGTCATTTTAACTAATAGGGGAAAATAGCAATAAATGTTAAAAGTCTAATTTAGTTTTACTAGAGAAAAACTAAATGCAATGAATTTTCTTAAAATAGCTTTAAGCTGAAGGCTGTATAAATGTTCCTATTAAAAATGTTCCTACTTGAAATCTGATTGAGCGCAATGTGCTTCTCAAAGTGGCCAAGATTTTGGGTAAATTTTATGTAAGTAGCAACAGCACCAAAACACAAATTGTTAAGTTTAAAACTTCTACTAAATCATGACTATTAGTGATCTGGATGGAGTTTAGGTAGCTCTCCCAGCATGTCTTTGGGCTGCAAAGGAAGTTAAACAGGAACTTAGGTCAACTCCTCTAGAGCCAAAACTGTTGCCTAAAGAGCTCTAGAATCTAAAATAAGTACTGAGTGAATGTAAGCACCTTCACTGCTAGATAACTCTGGTCACATGAGATTTCTATCTTTGTTCGTGCAGTTAAATATTTAATTTCTGACTGTATCTGATTTTATGCTCTATTGTAAGCGCACTATAAGGCTCCTTGTATGCCAAGTTTCCATTGCAATGGAACAGTGTGGTTAGGTGTTATTTCAAAATCCCTTTAAGCTTGTCTCTTTAAGTGTCCATACATCTCTGCAAAGTCATCTAAAGGTTATTTCACCAAATTGCAAACATTTAAATGGAAGTGTCACTGGATACTTTCTAGTGGAAACCACAGGTTGAAGTTATTCAGCCACAAGTTAGAGTAATTATGAACACTTTTGAAATATGGAACCAGCTGGTAAACATAGACTGCACCTACATGGCGTTTCCATTGGCAAAAGCCTCCAGAGGTATTAATTTTCCAAACATTCAGGTTACACCTCACCAAAGAGGTTGCACCATCTTGGTCTGCTTGTATGGTTTACTTCTCAGTTCTGGGCTCCCCAGGTCAAGTGGAACCGGGAACTTCTGGAGAGAGTCCAGCGTAGGGCAACAAAGATGATTGGGAGATTGGAGCACCTCCCTAATGAGGAAAGGCTGAGAGAGCTGGGACTCTTTAGCCTGGAGAAGAGAAGGCTGAGGGGAGACCATAGTCTTGCTTATAAGTATCTAAAGAGTGGGTTGGAGGAGGATGGAGGCAGACTCTTTTCAGTGGTTCCCAGGGACAGGATGAGGGGCAATGGGCACAAGTTGGAACATAGGAAGTTCCATTCAAACATAAGGAAAAACTTCTTTATGGTGAGGGTGACAGGGCACTGGACCAGGCTGCCCAGGGAGGTGGTGGAGTCCCCTTCTCTGGAGATTTTCCAGACCCGCCTAGATGTAGTCCTGAGTAATGTGCCCTAGGCATTCCTGCGTCAGCAGGGGAGTTGGACTAGATGATCTCTAGAGGTCCCTTCCAACTCTAAAAAAATTCCGTGATTCCGTGATTCCATGATTCCCATAGAAGTCAGCACGTATAAAGAAGTATGTTTTATACCTAGGTTTGTTCTCAAGAAGTTGAATTGTTATCTTGATGTACCCTTAAATAATGCAATCTAAGTATTGCCACACCAACCCAAGTGCTCCTATCATTGAGACTTTGATTACATTAGTTAACTTTTTCAGGACTCTGGGACTCAGGTCTCCAAAAATGTCTAGATACTCAATTCCTATTTCATTTCAGACCAACATCTTAAAAAATAATGACTCTTTTTAAAAGAAAGCTTTAGAAACTTAACTCTTTTTATATTCAATACTGAAGCCCAAGAGGAGCAAAGCTATTGCTAAAAGAGAAAGTACAAATCATTGTTTTATTTAGTGGCTGATCCTTTATCAATGGCATTGGTTAGCAATAGAAGATTTTGCATTTGGTTGGTTGGTTTCTTACATGAAGCATATACTACACAGGTATAGTCACTGTTCTTTCTTATCTTAAAGTTCATTTTAATTTTTTTGTCTTGTTTTGAATTACACTAGGAAAGTAGAATCTACAAGTCAATACTTTACCTGTTCTTGCTTTGCTCTAACATCTGTATGTTAAAAACATAAAAGTCCTTTCAGCATTTTCCTTTCATTCTATCAAGGCAACAGCTTTATATGTGGGTAGATAATTAAAACATATTCACAGCCCACAAGCCTCTGAATCACATCTCTTTTCTCAACTAAACATTATTTTTTTCTCACCATGCACATTTCAGCTTGGTTTTACGCTAATAAGTTTATTACATAGTCTTGATCACCAAGCTTTATTTATTATAGTAGTAACTGTTGAAATAACCCTTTAAGGAAAACAACTCTTCACAAATTTTAAATTGTATTGTTTGCATACCTGCTTCCAGAACTATGAAAATTCTGTAAATTATGATTATTATTTTATAATTTTCATAAACAGGAATGTCACTTCCTCAGTAAAACCAAAACAACAAGAAGAAAACTTTCCTGTCTTTTCCCTTTGATATATCTGCACCATTACGTTAAATACTACTGAGGTGTACTTCAGTAGTGTGCACTGTCCCAGGGCACGTTGACCTCGAAGGTTATTGCTTGAAAACATTTATGAATGTTTTGAATATACTTGGTCTGTTCTCATTCATTTATTCTGATTTCTTCATCTTTTTTTCTCTCCCGATGACTAGATTCTTATACCTTCCTGCCAAGGAAAAGTTTAAGAGACAAAAAGAGGAAGACAGAAATGGAAAAAAGATTCCTGCAGCAAATAAGATCATTATTACTTCTTTGGTGAATTGTAGTTCTCCCCAAATGTAAACCACCTTGATGTATAACAGTCTCCAGCCACTGCCACTGCTCCCTGCTTTTTGATCTCTTCCATGTAAGTCTGTACGTATTCTATCTTGACATTTCAGTTATGGGAATCATCCCATAAATTTTATATCATTGCTCTTATATTTAAATCAACATCCATCATAGAAATATTTGTTATTCTTTGCTTCAGCATATTGACCTGACAATCACTTAGAACATTCTGTTGTTTATTTTTAAGGGGGGGGGGGAGGGGAGGGAATTATGTATGCATTGGCATTTGCACATCCTTAGAACACGCTTAAGTATGAATTCCCATCAGACTCTTTTTACCACAATTACAAAACAATACCTGTTTTGAATCAGCGAAAATTTTGCATCCGTGTGATATACAGATGAACACTAATATATATTTTAACAGAACAATGAACCTGTTATTTTTTGTATTACATCCTTCCCCTTTCTTTCATCATTATCTGTCTCCGGGTTTATTCTTTCCAGTGTAGTTCACACCGAACTTAGACAGGTTTTCATATTCACTATATGTGCTAGTATATATTTGTCATCACTGTCTCTTTCTTAGATAGGAGAAATAGAATTAATGTATTAATACTCGTGCTCTCACTTGTCTCTCTAGCACCAGGGGTAAAGAATTAGAACGTGTTCAAGGGTGAGAAATTGCTGTAGAGAAAAAAATCAGGTTTCGGGTAGAGCTGTCCTCTGCTCCCTCATAATCTCCAGACACTTTTGATGCTGTCCCTATGATTGTCTGCTGAAACAACCAAATTCAAATAGAGTGAAACAGTTTAAATCTTCAGTTCCCCAATGAGCGTGGATAGTCATCCCAATGCTGTGCCACCGCTGTCTCTGCAAGTGGTTACAGAGACTGAATTTTATTTTTTTAGTAGCTCCAAGTTCCTTGCTTCTGAACCATCTTTGGGTTGTCCTCATTCTTGCTGAGGTGTAAAGGTCCTTTCAGACTAAGCTTAGACTGTCCCTCCCTGTTTTCCTCCTGCTCTGTCCGCAGGTTTTAGCCTTCCTCGGTGCTACTAAGGGAACGCTGCCCCCTCTCAGCTGCTGGTCTCTGTGGTGAAGAAGTGTTTCCCAACTAAAGTCTTGCCCCTAAGAATCATTTCCTTTGGACAGAGAGTCTTGGATAGTTGTAAGATTTTGCTCCATACATTTTGTTGTCTTCCATCTTTCTCTGTTCCCTTCACTTTTTTTTTGGAGTTTGGTCTCTGTTTCTGCCCACAAGGCAACGCTTTTACCCACCAGCTGGAACAGCGACTGGGATGCAGATCAGACTGCTTTAGCTCCTCCCTTTTTTTCCTTTCTTCTTTCCATTTTCCCCTCTGGATTCTTTCCTGAAAAAAGCAGTTTTGTACCCAAAAACACCTGTTATACTGTTTTCAGTTTCCAGTTCACTGCTGGACTATCCTTTTTTGGGTGCTCTCTGTTGGATTCCTCATTTGTTCTTTTGCAGTTTACCAGACTTCCCAACACAAAGGAAGCATGACTTCCCTCTTTCTTTTCCATGTTTACTATGACTGTATTTCCATTTCTCTTCTCTTTTGAACTTTGGACCTTCCAAGTTTGAGAGAAATGTCTACATTAAGGTTCAGTGGTGAGATAAGAGCCAGTACAGAAGTTAACCACACGGGTTATGGGAAGGTATATTTTCTGACTACAGCCAGCAGCTGTGCTTCTTTTGGCTTTTAGTACCACAAAAAAGAAGATCCTTAAAAGTTCAGGGATGAGATTTCTGGTGTTGAAAAAGCTTCGTTTACCTGCTGTCCTCTCTCTGCATCAGAAACCTTTAGTGGGTTTGAAATATGAAATTATGTGCTGGAAAATATTCTGCAGATTTTGATTGATTCCCGGTCCATCCACACAAAGGAAAGGATCTGAAGCTATCTTGAACGTTCTGCTGTGCTGTAAAAGTTATATCCACAATATTTCACTGCAGTTATCAATTCCTGCCTCCCAACCCTGCCCCATATCTGGATGTCTTGTTTTATTCATTAAAAAAACCCATTTTCTTTCAAAAATGCAAGCCCCAAGACATAGGCAAGAAATGTATAAAAGTATCCAGAGAAGGGACAGAAAACTGTTATGACAGCAGGTTGCCCTGATTTCCTGCATTTTGGTATTAGATGATTGCTACATTTCTATCCTAGAGCTCAGATAAAAAAAAAAAAAAAAAAAAAACAAACAAAAAAACCCAAAGTGAAGCACACAAAACTCTTGACTTTATGTTCTACTTATCAGAAACCAAAACATGCAGAATAGAAAGGGTGAAATTTCTGCTAAAACAAAGAATTTAAACTCCAATATTTTTCTTAAAAATTTAATTTTTCCTCAGGCAACCAAGCAATCTTGGAAGGCTGATGGTCTTTCTCACCAATTAATCTAAACTGCTAAGAACTATTGTAGTTCTCCAGCCCCAGCTAACAATGACCTACTTTAAGCTACGGATTTCTGTTAAGTAAAAACCCATTAAAAGGAAAAAAAAAAAAAAAGTCCCTCCGGGCCATCTGTTGTTTATTTTTCCTATTAGCAGCAAACTGTTCTCCTGGAGAACAAGGGTCAGTCAGTTCCACAGGAAACAGGAACATTCTGCCCTTTCATTTGCTGCTTTGTAAATAGTAGCAGGTATTACTTTTCCCTCATAATGTTTAAACAGGTAGAAGTGGGTAATGTGATAATGCAGTCTTTGCAACTATTGTTATTTGAATTCACTGTAACACATCAGCTGGATGTGGATTTATGAACTCCTACTCCGTGACATTTCTTTTGCAAATGGTGCAGCGCTCTGACTACTTTCCTGATTCAAATTTATCTTTTGTTGCGTGTTTTACCTTTAAGTTTCTGACAAGATAATGGCATTATCATACCAGCGTTTCTAATATTTGTATTTTTCCTTTAGTTTAACTGCATTTTGTTTAACTAGGAACTTGTTTTCCCGTACAAAATAAAAATATCACAATCCAATTTACCTCAAAATGAGCAGTTTAAGTATCATTTTTTCCCCCAAATACTCACAGCTCTTAGTCAGCTGTGGAGAACAGAAAAGGGGGAGGACTCTTACCCATGCATTTTCTGTAGCACGAAGAAGAGGCAAAGAAGTAGAAATATGCAGCAAGTGTTTGTGATGATGCTAACATGCACCACAGGTATGAATGGATTTATTTCTTAACTAGTCGGTTTAGAAGAAGTACATACACAGCCAGCTATCTTTACAAAATCATCTTGTGCAACATTTAAAGTTAAGGCAGGCCAAAGCAGTGGGTGGGAGTTGAAGATAAGCGTGGTGAATCATACAGTTGCAGTGAGTAAAATGTTGAGCTTTTAATGAGACATATAAACAATTAGTAACACAGCCAATAAGATGTTTTTCCCCTTCGTTTTAGCTTTCTAAAATTGGAGGTGTGTGATGAGCAGTAAATTATTCTTTTCATTTATTGTCATGCTCGATAGTAAATTATCTTTATTAACGTTCCCCAATCTACTTAGAAGCTAGAGATGAGTAAGTATTCTGGAGGCGAGGAAGAAACACAGTCCAGGACCCCGTTATTTCTTTTGGTTGCCCTCCTCACAATAGTGTTGATCCACTTTAAATTAACTTCATTAAAATCAAGCCCAAATTTGTTTCATTTCACACTCTGTAATCCAAGCCAAACTATGCATAAGATGAAAAAGATTCCTCAGAATTTAAATAAGATTGTCTGACAGCAATCGGTTGTAAGTTGATTGATTTCTATAAACATTTTATGACAAGCGGATATATATAAATTTGGGGAAGTTTGGGGATTTTGGTGGTTAACTGATTCTGGCAGTCAATCCGTGCTGGTACTGATTAGACAAAAGACTGTAACCTCTAAGGAACAGACGTTATTTTGAAGGAATTATAGAATCATTCTTAGTCAAGCTTTAGTGTTTTACTATCTATTTTAGTGCCAATACTAACTGATAAGTTGTGTAAGTGAAGTATTCAAACAATCATTTCCATACACTGAGTTACTGTTCCAGTAAGTGTTTGCTCGTTCTGGCTATTTTTATCTCATTTTGCTTTTGCAGGATAAGCTGGAACCATTAATGTGACAGTTTCAGATGATTATACTACACCGGATGCCAGCACAATTTATTTAAGCTACTTTTTTGCATCTGTTCCACAACATATGTTTCAAAATGTTTATAACACTGCAATACGGAAAGCAGAAGGGTCATTGCTTTTGTTTTGATTTCCTCAGCTTCCTCCCCGAAAAAGTCAAACCAAATGGGTTCTACAGGGTCGTAAACCGCGTTCTGCAGATTTTGATACAGGACTATCACCAGTGCTACAATGAGCAGATTTAAAATAAAGGAACGGTCTTTTAGAAGAGGCATAGGTCAAATAGGGGGAAACCAGTCTATACGAAAGCGTGCTACCGCTGTTTATTATTTGTTTATTTTTGTATTATTTTGCATAACTGTATTGAATATTAAGATTGTGAAAAGGTAGTGTAATACTGCAGAAAAAACACCAGTCACCTCTCTGTATGTTTTCATTCACCTTCCTCAAGTCTGACCAGTATCCCACCCCAACACTGGCGCACCAGTGACAGGGCAAGGGGGAAAGGCTCTCTCCTCCTGGCTGACACTCCTGGTCAGAGCCCCCTCTTCCCCCGCTGGAATCAGAAGATACGTTTGCAATGATTTCATTGGGGCCAGGCTGAAAACAGCGCTGTGGGTGAAAGTTTACAATCTATTTATAAAATGGCATGGTAATTCTTTCGTATTATCATGAAACCATTCTTTACTCATGTTATCATTCTGTTTGCTTTGACTACCACTGCATTTTAAGCATAGCTTTTCACTGAGCTTTCCCTAATGGTGCTCATGTCTCTTTTTTTATATTTCTTTTTTTCCACTTGGGTTAATTTGCAGCCTACCAATGAGCGTATGTAAATTAAAGGGAACTATCAAAGTAAGGAAAAAATGAGACATTCTGAAGGCAAGACAGTCAGTATAAGTAAGAAGAAAAATATTTCTGCTTTTTCTTTAGCAATAATATTGAAAAGAACATGAAATAATAAACCAATATTCTGTTGACCAAAATTAGATATAAATGAGATCAGTCCCCTCTAGGATGTTATTAGATTAAAGGCAAACTGAAGAGCATAAACAGTTCATCTGTGACAGCACTTCAAATCATTCTCTCCTAAAAAAATTACGACTTTTAGAGCTATATTATGACTATGAGTATGATCACTTTTATCAGAAAAGGTGACAAAAAGATAATAAACCCCTTTAAATTTAGGATTATGTATATTTTGCATGAGAAAATATTGTGGTTTGGGTTTTTAATCATTTTTTCTCATGGCTATACAATAAAGCCTGCCATTTTTCGTTGGGAAATATTTCTAAGACCAAAGATACAAAAAACCCCAGAGGATAGTAATCAGTCCACTAGAATATTAAAAGTAGACATTAGAAAACTAAAGACTGCAGCTTGATTTGTTTAGATTGATGATTGTTTTCCCCTTCCCTTCCCTTCCCTTCCCTTCCCAGCTATCCTAGAGATATGTCTAGCATGTACTTTTTTTCATAACTTGAAAATCCACAAAAGGCTTTGACTTTTGATTAAAACAAGGAATAATCTTTAATATTTCAGTAGGTTTTATGGGAAGAGAAAAGCGTTTCCAATTTTTTGGAAAGAGATGATATAATAATTGGTTTCCTATAACCTGTGGGGTGAAGCTCAACAAAGTTACAAGACTAGAAGTCTTATCCACAGGATGATAGTGGTAATGTTAACTATGTTTCACACTGGCAATTCATGACTTAAAAAAGGAAGTGTGCAACTTTGGTCTTTGGCTTTAGCTCAGTGGAATATAAAATTAAACAATGTATGATATTAGAATTAACTAAAATTTAAAATCAGAGCTATAAGTGTTAGGCACAAAACTACAGTAAGAGAAAACCAGAAGTGAGCAGGGTTTGGAAAATCTTTCTATTACGGTCCTTCCAGTTCGACTGTAAACAGAGCTTCAAAACTGACAAATGGCCGTAGTCGCACAGATTAGTATTCTGTACTCACTTAGACTCAGCATAAAAGCCAAATGCAGTTCAATCAGTTGCATTCATATCTTTTGTAACAGGTAGTATATGAATGAATGAATGTGTGTAACCGATTTTTTTGCTCTAAGCACTGAAAAAAATGAGCTAAGATGGAATGCTGGATAATCTACAGTGCTGTTCAAATGCTTTCCATGGGGGAGGTGAGAAACTTTATTTTAATCTTTGGAGTCCATCACATTCACGGTAGGTATCAGGTAAACATTCCAAATACAAATCCAAATTTGTCTGAACAGTTATATTACTCCTAAAAGCAGCTTGAGACACCCTTTTCCATAAGTACTCACAGAACAGCTATCTACCGCTTCAAATATATGTAATTCGCGCTTGGAGAGTTTAAGCAATGTTCCAGTCTTTGCACAGGCTGGTGGTGTCCGTACAGATCTTCAAAGGCATACAATTTCCTTCTGGATGAATAGCACGATTTCTGATACCACGAGCTCCTATGGTCAAGACTAGCTTTAAGCAAAGCCATACATGTGGATGACTGTATACTAAGTTTCCAATTCATGGGGTGTTTGTTTTTTTTGCATGGGAAATGTTAAATAACACGTGGATTGGTTCACTACGTGTTTCTCTCTTCCAGAGTATCTGGTATTTTGCTTCAGGGAATGTTTTCTTCTCAACTCATTTTTTGATTTCTTTAGTATATTATAGGATTTTAAACATTTTAGCTTAGAATTTTAAATATTTGCTCAGGAAATAATGCTCTAGAAATTGAGTCAGTGGTATTCAGTTTCCTTTCTGGACCTTTCTTTTCATAATATAATCAACCTGTCATAAAAAATGCCAAAACTCTTCTGAAAATAAACATTACAGCAATTCCCATGGAAGGAGGAAACTTCGTACTGGCTTCTCCCCATGAAAGAGAAACAGATGAAATGAGAAGGGCTGGCACCGTAAAGACCATCACAATGAGAAGAGGCAGACTGATACTGGGGAGATGCTGGGGCTGCTGACCAACAGGGTTTTCTCTTTTTTGGATGTTAGGTCTCTTCTAGGTCATTCTCTGTTTCAGCTGAAGTGGCAAGAATTAATGGATTTCAGTCATAAAGAGCAACATGATCAGGAGATAGCCTCAGGGAGGTTTAATTACCTTTAGTTCTATACATGCTTTTTTATTTAGAGATGATATTATCACTGCTTTTCAAAATATTAAATGTAGCGTGATTTCTCAGTTCTGGTAATACTAATGTCGGTTTACATGGGAGAATAAACTTTTGTCAAAAGTGAGGACCCAGTGGGACAGAACAAGTCTTATATTCAAAAAAACACCCAGCAATTCACTTCCAAGCTCTGGCTAGGAGATGACTGGACAATTGAAGTGAGCGTGGAAGTTGTCCAGCCACTAGGTCCTCCTCTCCTGTTGAGTTTCACTGATGTCTCAAGCCAGGTTCTCAGCAGCAATTGGCCCAGCACAGCAGCAGCAAAACTGTGATGCAGGACTGTTTGCATCAAGTGCCCAAAATCCACACGGTAGGTATTCTGAGGGGATTACCTTGAACCAGTAACAGCTGATCCCATAGTGCGAGAACCCATTAGCAATCAGAGAATATCAGTGGAGCATATTAATTGGAACATAGGAAGCACACCTCCTTGTTTAGTTTCACTGTCAGTAACCCAGGTCATGAGCAGTTCCACAATACCTATACATTGTGGTAAGTGAGAATAAGCAGGATCCATTTCAAAAGTGCACTCCTTATTCAAAGTAAAATACTAATGCAGACACATCCTGAGAGTCTCTTGACCTGTGAGTACCTTGGTTCTTCTGCTTTATTTCAGAATACAAAAAATTAAAAAAAAAAAGAAAGACTAAATCACCCAATAATTGCAAATCTGTGTCTCATTCAGTCAGCTATTCGCTACTGAAGGCTTGAAAAATAGTTCTGGAAGCAGAAAATAGTTTTCACAAGAGGAAAACTTCTTTTTCACAGAAAGCTGTGCTATGCAATAATAGGTGATGTTGTACAATACGTGCCATTGAAGTAATCCTAAATAAAACATACACACACTAACACACTCTTTTCACTACATGAAAAATAAAAAACCCCCAAACTTCATTGATTTCCTGACTAAATGTTTTATTTTGCTACTTATCTAAAGTGAAGTGATTAACAAAAATCTTACTTGCACCATATAAACACAAAGACTATCAATGTCACCCAACTTAAGTCACAAGTCTGTGATTCTTTTGTTATTGTTTTGTACAATCTATTCTTTGGATCTTGCAATAATAAATACTTAGAGAGCATAGAACTTGATATCTGAAATAACAGAAATACACTGAAGGTTCTTTATTGGTGATCCAGTTTCTAAATTTAGTTCAGAAGCTATTGTTGCCTCACTGGAGACATCGATTACCTTGCAGGCAGAGTCACATGCTTCCTGGAGATACCACTCACATTATAGTAACACATCCATTTACTATACCCTGAGGGGGATCTATTAATCTTCAAAGCATTTGCTGATTTATCCCAGAGTAAAGAACCTTTGGTTTGTGAATTCAGCCCTACATAACTATTGCCAGATCTGACTTGACGTTATTGATGCCCCTGAATAGTCTAATGATGTACCCTATCGGGTGACCAGTGATTGCTCCTGTGAACGTGAGCAAAAATCAAATTCTGAGCCATAGCACCTTTGAGTGCTGTTGAGTTTCAATACTTGCATAAACGTAGGGTAACTCAAACATGTGATTTTAGGGCAAGGTCACTTTTTTTCAAGCATACCCGATAGCCCAGGAGAACAGTACGTATGGTGTTGCCACTGTTCGGCACAAGCCTTGTGCTAGCATAGCAACATAAGGACATGTCAGGCCTTGTCTCGACTTGACTTGGCCTCAGCTTCTTTTAGTTTGGTTTCAGCTGTAATAGCATGTGCCCAGTCATTAGATGCCTCTTGCTTAGCTTTTCCTGCATGAAACAGCAAAGTTTTCTAATGCTCAGGTGACTAACCTCTGACTTAGTTTCAGCTTAGCCTTGTGCTATTGTGCAGTCATTGCCCTACAAAACTACAGTATAGGATCATAGAATCACCCAGGTTGGAAGAGACCTTTAAGATCATCCAGTCCAACCATCAACCTAACACTGCCAAAACCACCACTAAACCACGTCCCTCAGCACCACGTCTGCCTGGCTTTTAAATACCTCCAGGGACAGCAATTCCACCACTTCCTTGGACAGCCTGTTCCAATGTTTGATAACCCTTTCGGTGAAGAAATTTTTCCTACTATCCAATCTAAACCTCCCCTGGCGCAACTTGAGGCCATTTCCTCTTGTCCTTTCACTTCTTCGGTACCGATAAGTAATCATTGCCTAACTTACGTTACAGCTAGACCAGTGTTAGCATTAGACTTCTTGAAAATGTTTGAAAGTGCCGCTAAGTGAATCAAAGTGGAAGAGCACCCCTACACACAAACACACATCCCATCAACAGTGTGCTCCTCCTGGTAAAGAGGACTCACCCAACACCCACCAGCAGAAGAAGGGCTCTCAGCTTCAGCCTCTGCCTTTGCTGGGTGTGTAAGACTGACAGCAGAGAAGAGGGGCAGACGCTAGGAAGTCTGTGTGTAACAATTATAACTGTATTATTAATGGTAATTTGCAAAAATTGGCTGATGTTGACCACAAGTGTCTCTATCACCTTTAACAACGGCAGCTGCTTGTTGTATCCTGATTAGACCACTAGAACATTACTCAGACTAACAGAATGTTTCTGGCTCTGTATATGAGGTGTTGTATCTCTCTTGCCATATTAAAATTTGGGGCATAACACAGAACTTGTAGGAAAAACCAACAACAAAATAAATTTGCAAAAAAATTTTACAGTGGTATTTGTAATTAAATCTCTCTTTTTTTTTTTTAAGCAGTTGTGCTTCAAATGTAAAGAACTGTAAGACTTGATATTGCAATCGTTTTCATATTAACAGACAAGATTAAATGATTAGACATATACGGATGATGCAGTTAAATAAAGGACTCAGTTTTATACCTATAATGACATTTCAGCTTGCAGGAAATGTATGTTGACTTATCAAGTTCAATCTTTCAGTAATGAAATAAATGAAAGTTCTAGATTATTTTTATTTAAAATATCTTCAGAAATAGTAAATATTCTTTTTGTCAATATTAATAATTAACTAGCTTAAAAATAGAAGTCAAGTTCTGATTTACTTGGGTCTAATTTGTAAAATGGAAAACATTTCATAGAAATAAATTTCTGTAAAAAGCCCAATTGAGTTCCTAATAATAAAGTCTGAGATATCTTGATTAGCTTCAAAATTCCTTTTTGAAGTTGCTAGGAAGACATAAGAAATTAAATATTCATGAGTTACATTTATTAAAATAATATTAATACAGTTCTTAGAGAACTTATATTTTCTATGTTCCGATATGTTTATATATATTTATACACGTGTACATGCATACATCTATATCTAAGAAAGAAGAGGAGTAAGACTTTTTAAAATTATTCCTTGCAAATGCTCAAGGGATTGTTTGCTGAAGCTGGAAGGAAGCTAACTAAACCGACATGTTTAAACCAAATAACACGGCATTGTATTAGCATATTAAAAATACCATGTATAGCTTTACAACTGAAGGGCAGACAGAACTATTAAAAAATTACAGCTAAATGGTAAGATAATTAGTGGATTATTCCATCAGGATGCCAACAGTTTAGACTGGAATCTGTTTAGCATATGATACGTAGTGACTAACTGAAAAGATCTCATATAATTTCTTTCAACTCAGAAATAGGCAACAAATTTAAATCTGCCTTGGGATTATTTACATGTGCTATAAAATTATAGATTAATTGCCTAGCACATTTCTGGTGATACATCCTTTAAATAGTGTAGAACTCTAATGTATTAACGGATTGGATATGAAAAAGATTGAAAATTCACTCCTGGTCTTTCTGTGAGCACCCAGAGTTCTTTGGGGCAAGAAATAAACTCATGGAATCAGAGTTAGTTGTTTTGTACCTTTGCAAGCAGTGACAACCAGCCTCTCTGCAAGTGAAATTTCTTCTGTTGGAAGAAATCCGCAAGAATAGACATGCTAGCTTACTTGCTCTTTTGCCCGTCTTTCCTGGCATCGCAACGCGTCAAGAACAGGCAAAGGAAAAGTGGAAATGTGGTAGAAGAGCACATGGCCATTGCAATCCTGTCTTGTAAGGAATCCAAAGGAATTTTGTACCTTTAAACTGCCTTTCAGAGTCTTTGAAAGTCAGCGATCTCTTCAAGAACTGCAAGGTTAGAATTGACCTGGTTTTGCTCCTTTGAATCTTGCCCATGAATGTTTACGTATATAAAAGAGAAACTGTGGCTAATTTCCAAGTGTGTGAGACCAAATGAGGTCACTTTTTCTAGTCCTCTGAACTGTGACATAGGAGTGCATTAAGTCCTCCTAAAGGCTGTAGATAGACAAAAACATCTCAGTCTTCAGGATATTAGATGCTTTGGCTACAGTGAGAAAAGAGCAAAATCTAAGTCCTGCCAGTAACCTAAACTCACTTGAGCCTTAGGAAATTAATTTTTGAGATAAACTCCAGTGGTCTGACTTTGGCAATCCTTATCATAAGCTCCAAAGTGAAGAAAAAAATCCGTAGACTCCCTACTAGTGTAAGGAAGGAAAACTTCCAAACATCTTGTGAATATATTGATCCTGCTATAGAAAAGTATCTAAGATTTATGACGATTTTATGTTTGCCACGAAAGCTTGTTGTGCTCAATATAGTATTCTCTGTCTATCCTTACATGTTTGGGGAAGGTCAGGGAGGAGAATAGCAAGCAAGCAAGAAAACATTCAGCCGCCTTTGTTCCACAGGTAAAAAACAAACGAAAAAATCAGTCTTGATACCTTTAGGAAAGATGCTTAATGCTCACAACACTAAATTCAAGAGAAGCTCGTGTGGTACTTTCTCCATGCGAAGAGCAATGTAAGCAATTGCCCCTTTTACCTGGCCGTCTGAAAGAAAAGGCTGAGGGTGGGCTTTCTCTGGGTGGGACCTAGGATTCACAACTTGAAAAGATTGTCACAGAACAGATAGTCCTATCCCACACCCTAACAGTAACAACGGTCACCCTTTGTTTGGTTATTTACTTATTTTTTTCCTGAATCTGGGAAACAGATCTATAAAGTGTGCCACTACATGTTATGAGTGTGGTGACAGGGAGTGTGTACCACTCAACTCATGTTTCTTCACTGTTTTTTTTTATATCTTATTTCTAGGGTGCACTAAACTGAGTATAACAACCAAATACTGCATTTTACGTTATATTTGTAAATTGGGAAATCGTTGCCTTATTGGGTAGCTTTGTAAGTATCCATACAGTAAGTTATAGAAGTCTAACTTTTTAAACTCCAATTTGATAAGCCAAATAACTTGAAATGTGTGTTTATTTTTCCTTCCTTTTAATTGCTTTGTGTCATCCCTTTGAGGCCTTTCCAGTGTACACGTATCTTTTGTGAAATGTGATCCTCAAGCCTGGAATAATATTTTCATAGCAATATTCTCAACGTTACCTGTAGACACAGCATAGCTTTCCTGTTTCTAATGGATATTCTCCTTTTTATTTATCCAAGAAATTCACCAGGCCTTTTTACTGGAACACTGCATGCGAAGGTCATGTAAAGACGATTATTCAGGATGACCTCCTAACTCTTTCTGAATCACTGCTCTACCATCTGCTAGGCGCTCCAGATAGATGTCCTTGTGCTTGACTCTAGTTATTTTGGATTAATAATTATTAAGATTTGCTGAATATTTTGAATATTTTTAAATTCTTGAAGAAAAACATTGTATGTATGCTACAGGTTACTTTACAGAAAAATGCATTATTAAATGTATCTGAAATCCTAAATATTTAGGCTTTATAAGTTGTAGAAATTTCTTTTTTTAACAAGTTAGTGTAATTTATTTTTTTTTAATACATTCTGCATCAACTCAGTGTAGTGGTATCAATAAATTAATTGCTTTCAAAGTAATTTGACTGTGAATATTGGAGATAATTCCAGTGATGTCAATACAGGTAAATAAGTGAAACAAAATAAAATTAAAATAATATTAAGTTAAGGTTCACTGGTATGATCTTTCACTTGTGTTTTCAGTACCCTAGTTTTCTGTTTTACCTTAATGTTATCACCTTTATGTACCAATATAGCTCAGATCCCTGTGGCCATAACTGGAATGTCAGTCTATACAGAAATATATTTATTTTTCAAATTAATAACAAGGTGGAAATGGTTCTAAGCCACAGCTTTTTGATCTGAATTTCAAACACAAATTTTGGGGATGACAGATTTTTTAATTTGGTCTGTCATTAACAGTGAGCAGCTGGACATGAAATTCAACCCTGGATCTGGGACACTGGTTACCTACCCAAGACTTAGGAGTGTTCTTCAATGGAAATTGGAAGTCAGAGTTGATATAGGTCAGCCTTTTCCTTCATGTAATCACTAGGCAGCAAAATAGTCCTGGAGGTCGTGAAAGGAATATAACTATACATCACTTACTTTAAACATACCAACTATTTGCAGTAAATTCAAGGCAAAGCAAAACTTAATGTTCTTTTCATCTTCCTTCACTTGACACACCACTTCTCTAGAGGAAAACTGTAAATAAAGTATGTTAACTGAGTCTCACTGGTGTCCTTGTGTAATCTTAATCCTCATACCCATTTTCATCACGTTGGACTACAAAATAAAAGTCACATGGGGACTTTGATATTTCTAATGCATGGTGAAATAGTTATACGTTTGTAGAATTGCATGGATTTTAGCTGCATTAACCCAATGTTCTAGGTACTTCTGGGTTTCATGGCCATCTTTATAACGCTACTACTGAAGTTTAGTAGGGAATGTTTATGAAATGAAAAATAAAAGAGAAACAAATGTAATCATTCTGAAAATGTTGAAAATTTACATTTCAGATAGTAATCAGTAAAAGTGAAATGGCAGTCCATCTTCTCTTGTTGCGACTTAGGACAAATTTTCTTACCAGTAACCAGCAATTAAATATTTTGCATATGATGAGGCAAATCTCAAGCAAAAGGTGCTGCTAAACCTGAAAACTAGAAAGGTGTTTATGTTAGAACATAATAGACTGAATTACTAAGTGGGACAATAGACAATAAGTAGCTTTTTGAGTGTAGGGAATACTTACTGCTCTTAGGATGAAAAACAATTTTGAATTGCAAGTGCAGAAGTTTTCCCCTCTTCTCAGCTCCTTACACATACCTAAAACCTCACTAAAGATAGGTTCCTACATTAAACAATACTGTTTCAGATGAGCGATGTTCTAGCCACCAGTTTGAAATATCCCCAAAATTGTAAAACTGTCTTTGGTCTTTTCTGTTCTCTTCTCTTTTTTATAGTCATTTTATAGCCTTCCATTCTTCAGTAGCCATCTAGTTAAAGTGTCTTAAGCTTGTCACAAGGCATGAAAAGGTTTTTCTGAGGCTTGTTGACTAGGTGGCAATGAATATTCTTTGGACTGTGGTGGAATAAACCTGACTGCCTGGGGTTACAGTGAGTGGACTTGGCCAAGGAAGTCTTTTCTAACGCTGTGCTCATATGAAGCCCAGAAGAGTTTCTATGTTAAGCAAAAAAAAGGGATATTGAGGAACAGATCTCAAAAATTGTTCCTTGTAATGCTCTGTTTGTCTAGATACAAGAAATGCAGTTAAGTGTTGGTTCCTTTCTTTTTAATATACTATTCTTCACACTCAATCTTCTACACTGAAAAAATGTTTTCTGAAACCCTGTCATTTGGATTTTCCACATCAGTGGTCCCATGCACTTCAGCCACAAAACAAATGTGGTGAAAATAATAAAAAATACAGAATACCATCCTGTTAGACTCCATTCTCAAATATCTGACCTAAGTTTTTGACATTTTTATATATATTGGCAGATCTTCTTGACGGTTAATGTTGTCTACACTGGCTTCATGCCATTCAGTAAAAAAGCCATCCCAATATGCTTTATATAGGCACAGATTTCAAATAGTACAGGGAGGAGAAAGAAACACAGAAATATTATGAAAATTCACAGCACTGGATTCTTTAATTTACATAGTAAGTACTGTATTTGGGCACATGTTA
>VYXH01001651.1:214022-266026 GCA_013397275.1 Burhinus bistriatus
GGGGGGAGTAATATCTCTACCTAATTTTAAAAACACTTTCAAATATTTGCTTCAGGCTTTCCTGAAGCTCCCCAAAAGCTTTCTTCTCTGTGCTGCAACTATTTCTTTGAACTTTCTGATACTTCCTAGCACATCAGCCATTTCAGTGGAAAACCTTATCACATACTACATTCCCATTTAGTTTTCTGTTGTCAGATAGTAAAGGAGAAATACAGCAAGTGGTGCAATGAGTTGAACTCTGTTTTCCTCCTTTTTCTTTCCCTTTATATAGGGGTATGAGCAAATATGTCAACAAAACACAAAACCAAAAAATAAGAAAAAATGTTTCTGTGGAAATGGAAGAACACACCATTAATACATTTAATATTTACATTTTTTCAGTTAAATAATTGCAGTATAACACTGGTATGTTTTTGCTAAGACAACTGAAATTACTTCAGTACATGTCCTTTGATGTGAAAGATTTGCTGTTATAAATGTGACAGAGATATAAATATACTTTGTAAGAAAAAAAAAAGTGTGCTTTTTGTTATGACCAATAAGCTATTTAGGACTATGCATTGCGATTTTACATGGACTTTGCATCAAGTGAAAAGTTTGTTGTATTTTAAACTTCTTTTTCTTTCCTCCTGCCTTTCTTCTTTCCCTTCTTCCTTGCAGTGCAAGGCATCTGTTAAAATAGCAAACCTATGTTCACACAGAGAAAGCTGTGATTGAGATTTTGCTAAATCATTCGGTGAGAGTTTTGTCTAACTAACTCCTCCAACACCTTGCTAGACCTTGCTAAAGACCTTGCTAAAAAATTTTGCAAGTTGTTAGTATGGTGAAGCGACTGGTGCAGTCATATGCTTAGAATTAGGTATACACTTTCATACTTTGCTCAAGAGGCACATTTTTAATTGTTAAATCTTTATTTCTGCAGCCTCATCTGCTTTGTATTTCAGGTAGTCATTTCTTTTGGACTCACCTTTTAAATTAAATCCTGTGTCTTCAGTCATACTAGCTGGTTAATTATCTATCTACAGCTTATGATTTTAAGTATTTTGACAGCTAAAAATAATTGTGTGCGTTTCATAAATTTATCACTGCTTTTCAGCAGCATAAGTGCTTTTCAATTAGCTTTCTATGGAAGTGCTGAATTGCAAATCCTTTTCAAATTAAAAGGAATGTTTCATCATTCCAGCTCATTCTACGGTGATAATTTCATCGATTTGACTTAATACACATGTAAGCCCAAGTGTATTTGCATATAAAATGCCACAGGGCCTAGAGACCTTAATAAAAACAATTAGTTCAGTGTTTTTATCTTCCGGTAGCACAGGGCTTCCACATAACAAGCTATTTTGGCAAGCTTATAGTTCAGTATGTGTTGTACACGGGAGAAGGCTGTGTTTCCTCTGTCGTTAAGCACAGAAAAAAAAGGTTTTTGGATTTTGTCCACGCGCTCAGCACTGCTGCCCAGTTGTTGATACCGCACATCCTGGGATAACCAGCGGCAGCACGTCATTGACACTGCGGATAGCTTCCATTTAAATCCCTTCATTTGGGTATTATTAGAAAGGTCCTGAAAATGGGAGAGCGGTTTAGTTTTGGGAGCACTAGTGCCTGGATTTTTAGCCACAGAACTGATATTAACTCTAATGGGAGTGGTAAATCCCTTGCATTTTGTTACAAATACTCTTTAGTGATTTCCAGTGGCTGCTACGCACGTTTAATATCCATTCACTCTGTTTATTTTCAGATTAGTGCGGTTTGGGGTCTGACATTGATATATAGAGAGCGAACACGCTCTACAAATATTGAACACGCTCCACTTCATCAGGGCTTTGCGGTTGGCCAGCCTGGCTCCCCCAGCACGCTCAGCCGAGCCGCACATCCAGGGCTCTCCAGCGCATCCCGTATCTGACCACAAGTGAGGGAGAGACTTGGACAGGCTTTGGAAGTGCAGATGACTTGACGGGTGCCATAAAGAAGTCATGGAGTGACGGAATGGAAGGGAAAGCTTGGGCTGAAAACGTGAGCGAGGGATACCAAGCACTCGCCTGGCGCTGTGCTGATAGGAGCGGGGTCTACAGAAACGTTTATCCCGTATCTGACCATACGTGAGGGAGAGACTTGGACAGGCTTGGGAAGCACAGACGACTTGACGGGTGCCATAAAGAAGTCATGGAGTGACGGAATGGAAGGGAAAGCTTGGGCTGAAAACGTGAGCGAGGGATACCAAGCACTCGCCTGGCGCTGTGCTGATAGGAGCGGGGTCTACAGAAACGTTTATCCCGTATCTGACCATACGTGAGGGAGAGACTTGGACAGGCTTGGGAAGCACAGACGACTTGACGGGTGCCATAAAGAAGTCATGTAGTGACGGAATGGAAGGGAAAGCTTGGGCTGAAAACGTGAGCGAGGGATACCAAGCACTCGCCTGGCATTGTGCTGATAGGAGAAGGGTCTACAGAAATATTTTGATTGTGTTCAGCTGACATCTGGATTCAGTTTTTAGCACGAAGATGCATTTCTTGTGTGACCTTGGAAAAGACACCTCAGATAAAACTGTTACCATATTGAAGCTGACTGCAAAACAGCCATTCCTTGCAACGCGTTATCCTGTGAAGATGGAGTGCCGCAGCCTGCCTTGCTTAGCTCATCTGCAGCACAAACATAATTCCAGTGGGCAAGACAATGTTAGTACGGTGCTGATGTAGTATTATAAATGTTGATAAATAAAATAACTGTAGCTGGTGAGCAGAAGCTCAGAGTGACTGTAATGGTTTCATTGGTTTCATAATAGCTGACTTTTCTCCAATACTCTTTCCACAATAGCCCCTGTATGAATCCACTGTTACTACATTAAAATAATTGTCCATAACTGACCCATTTTGGTGTGTGGGATAAAGCGATCTGTATGTAAAACGCAGACTAATTAAAGCCCATTTTGTACCTGTAAGGTTTGCTGAGTGACATTTCCATAGTGGAGTTCTCCATGTTGTTGCAATCACGAAAGATTATCTCTACAAGTCCAGAGAGAGAGAACCAGCTGGCTGAGAAAGCACATGGAGCTTGGTGGCAAAAAAACCCCCGACTTACCAAACTGCACAAAATCCTCGGTAGAGAGTGAAGAGGGGAACAACAAAAATGGATCAAAGGTTTAAAGGGATGGATAATATTAACGTAAATGGGTGAGATTTATGGTGAAAATACCTTTAGTACAACTATGAAAAAGAGAGGTAGCTGCCTCACAGCATCCCTGTGAAGGGCCCCAGTGGTGTGCCCCTGAAGTCACGATTCCTGCTTTCCTTGTATCTTGTGCCGGTTCAGGGAGTCCACAAAAGAAGTTGTTCCTTGGTGTATGAAGGTAGGTAGATAAAGATAAGGTACACTGTTGAATAGCGTCCTTTAGAACTATAAAAATAATATAATATTTCACTTACTTTTTTTTTGGAAAGAAGTCAAAGGAGCAAATACAGTACTCTGTATCAGATTTCCCAACTGAAAGCAGCTCTGTAGTCGGCTTGTCAGCTTTTCTGCATAAAGCTCCTAACACCCTTTCTCTTTCTCTCTGCTTTGAAAAATTCATTCACTCTCTGAAAACCCGCTGGAGAAAGCAGGTTTTCATACAGCCAGAGCTGCTCAGCCAGGCTGTGATTTCTACTAGATACAACAGTCAGCTCAATAAAAGAGCACAATTTCCCATTTTGAGCAAGATATTCATAGACAAATATGCAGACACAGCCATCAATCAAAATTCTGAATCCCTGAAAATTAAACCATGAGATAATTTGTCTAGACCTTAATCCAGTGTTGGGGATTTGATTCCATTTCTGTTTCCCAAACACATCTTTTGACCTTTTTGACAGTGAGAGTAAGTCTAGCCGCTTCTACTTCTGTGAAGCTTTTTGCAATAAGGACACCCCCCAAAAAAAAAAAAAAAGAAAAAAATAAAATCACCTAATTGAACAATTCCTCTTCTTCCATAGACATGAAATTTGGTTTTTTAGGATGATACATAGCGATAACTAATCAGCCTTTTCTTTTTTCACCGGTTCCCACAAATAACCACACAACATGTTCTTTTTAAAAATAGTAGCATGCTAGAATTAAGTAAGCAGCAAATTTTAAACGAAAGAATGGGAATATTATCCTACCCACTGGACAGAACATTTGTGCACAATTTCTTTGGAAGGTCAAACACTGAGTTAAATACTGTGAAGGACTGCTTATATCATGCTAGCTAGTCACATGTGCTTCTAAACAAGTAGGAAAAATCAAATCTCATGCTTTAACAAGCAGATTGCATATTAAAGTTGGGAAATAACTTTATAGGGGAAATATTTCAATTTGCTACAGTAGATTCCAAAATGAAACCAGCACATGCAAACAATATGAAATTGTGTTTATTTCCTCAGTAAACCGATTTTCAGCTTTATCAGTTTACAGTCAATAGCTTGGTCAGTCTTAATATTTGTTTAAAATCACCAGCTACACAGTATTACTTCTACATGTATAGAAGTAAAATTCTTTGCTATAATTTGAAAGTTACATATTTCTTCCAGTCTCTCAGCAATCCTTTGCTTGGACATCCAATTGGAGAGTGCAATGAGTACGCAGGTATTGGCAATGAGGTGATGTTCTCTACTGCACCTGCTGATGGTGAATTAAAGGCACTTGTGGAAGCACTGATACCTGCTGAACTACTGTGAGGTGCCATCAGTTAGTGCTGAATTCAGCCAACCGAGTCGGAGGTCCATCAGAGTGGCAGGATGCGGATTCACAGAAGCACCCATCCAGGCTGGATGGAGCGCCCATGGGAGGATATGCCAGGTGCTTCTGCTACGCAGGAGGGAACTGACCGTCCACTGCAAGGGGATCCTCCTTTGCACAACTGCACCTACAAAATAATAGAATCATAGAATGGTTTAGGTGGGAAGGGACCTTAAAGATCACCCAGTTCCAACCCCCCTGCCATGGGCAGGGACACTTTCCACTAAACCTGGCTACTCAAAGCCCCATCCAGGCTGGCCTTGAACACCTCCAGGGATGGGGCAGCCACAGCTTCCCTGGGTAATCCGTGTCAGTGTCTCACCACCCTCACAGTAAAGAATTTCTTCCTAATATCTAATCTAAATCTCCCCTCTTCCAGTTTGAAGTCATTACCCCTCATCCTATTGCTACATGCCCTTGTCAAAAGTCTCTCTCTAGCTCTCTTGTAGACCCCTTTCAGATACTGGAAGGCTGCTCTAAGGTCTTCCTGGAGTCTTCTCCAACAACCCCAACTCTCTCAACCTGTCCTCATAGCGGAGGTGCTCTAGTCCTCTTATCATCTTCGTGGCCCTCCTCAGCTGCCTCCACAGCTTCCAAGAGCATGCTAACCTATAACAAAATCTTCAGGGATATTTTTTGGTGGTGGTGGGATTTTTTTGTTGGGGTTTTGAGTTTGTGGTTTGTTTTTTTTTTTTTTCCTCCAGAGCAGCTTTTTCAATATCATCAGTAGCTGTGTCTATTTGCTAGGACTTTCTACAGAAAAAGAGTAAGAGATGCTTTTGTTTTTCAAATTGACTTCTCTATCTTCAAAATTACCTAGTAAAAATGAAATAAAAGCGTGAAACTGGAAGAAAATTGTTATCCTACTTATTCTCAGTCGTGATGATTTTCAACCCATCTTGAGCTTTTGTTACCATAGAGCAACTGGAACCCTAGTTTACTGTATCTTTAAAAAGAAAAGAGGTTTAAATGCACGAAATGCTTCCTGATTATTATGGTGATAGTTGCTGCATTTAAGAGACACCTGTGTTATATTCAGGCAGAAGAGATAGCTCCAGAAGGCTATCCATCTATATCCTCAAATAATTTCATCAAGGAATATGAAGTATGTGATTTGTGCATCTCTGCCTGAAGAGGGAAAAAGGCCAATGAGAAATTTGAAGGCTTTTGTGAAAACACATCTCCCAGGCATCTTTTTGCAGTTACTGCTGTAGAAAGTCTACAAACATAAATACTGGGGAAATGGTCAGAACCAACCAGATGTTCTCTCTTCAGCTGGCTCTCAGTTTCTTATTTGCAGTCTATCAGGGTGAGATTCCTGAAAGAAGATGATGTTATAAAGCTTAAAATGACAGCTTCATCTTTAGGAAATCGAGGACAAGGTGTGATATGCTAGGATACAAGACTTTCACTGCTCCGAGACCTCTGTACAGTTTAATAAATGAAATACTGTTCATATACTACTATTTAAAATATAATCTAACCGCATTATTTACACTGGTTGTTAACATATAATTTATGACAGTGCATATCAAGTCATTATTAATGAAACATGTATGTGTGTCTGTATACAGCCATGTAATTCCACTTCCAACAAAAGTATGTGATTGGTGTAATTAGTATTTGCTGCTGCTGCAGTTCAAGCCAGTGATTTGCTTACTTATCTGCCTATGATGCCTCCATCTATTGCTCATCCAACAGCATATTGGAAAGCTGTTTGAATCTCTTCCTAATTTCAGTTTTATCTGCTTGCCTTTGGCTGTTTGTTCCGATGTATTTTATTTTCAATTACACTTAAGTGACTCTTTTCTCAAGATGCAGTACAATATGCAGGATGATGATCTGGCAGTGAAGTAGTACGCTGAGATAAGTAGCAGTCCTGCTGAAAGTTTTTGTATGATTTTGCCCTGGTGAGACCCCACCTGGAGTACTGCATGCAGCTCTGGAGCCCCCAGCATAAAAAGGACATGGACCTGTTGGAGTGGGTCCAGAGAAGAGCCACAAAAATGGTCAGAGGGCTGGAGCACCTCTGCTATGAGGACAGGCTGAAAGTTTGGGATGTTCAGCCTGGAGAAGAGAAGGTTCTGGGGAGACCTTATAGCAGCTTTCCAGTAACTAAAGGGGGCCTACAGGAAACATGGTGAGGAACTCTTGATCAGGGAGTGTAGTGATAGGACGAGGGGTAACGGTTTTAAACTGAAGAGGGGAGATTTAGATTAGATATTAGGAAGAATTTCTTTACTGTGAGGGTAGTGAGGCACTGGCCCAGGTTGCCCAGAGAAGCTGTGGCTGCCCCATCCCTGGAGGTGTTCAAGGCCAGGTTGGATGGGGCTTTGAGCAACCTGGTCTAGTGGGAGGTGTCCCTGCCCATGGCAGGGGGGCTGGAACTAGATGATCTTTAAGGTCTCTTCCAACCCAAACCATTCTATGATTCTATGATTTGTTATATGGTGTAAAAACTACCTTAATTACATATCCAAAAGCCATGGAAAATATAATGTTAATGTTTAGATTTAGGGTGTGGGGTTTGGGAATTTTCAACTTTCTTTTTTCCCCAAAGGAATAAATATCTACTTGAGTTTTTCCATGTCTATTGTTTGTTTAGTTGTTTGTTGTGTTGTTTGTTTTTTTTTTTTTTTTATTTTGCTCCTGCAAAGTATAGTTGAATTTTGCTCCATGGAAAACAGAAGATAGTAGTGCATACATGGCTTTTAAAAGGTTATTAATTTATATGATCATTAAAGCATAAAATTAAAGTTACAAAGAATAACTTATCAAGGGCCACACAGCTCTGCTTAAGTACAGCACTCTTAAATCTTCCCAGAACTATGCTTAAAGGTTTGCACTTAATTTCAGCTTTTCCCAGGCTGCCACTTGAAGCGATTTTCTACACAGATCAGCTTCTTCAAAGTGTCCCCCAGTCCTAAATCAAACACCAGATATTTTGTATTAAGAGCTGCAGAACTGTAATATTTCCTAATTGGATGAGAATGTCTCCTAATCCGCTAAACAGCTTTTAAAGACCAGTAGGCAGCCTGTATCCCATTATTGCTGTTTAAAGACTAATTCAAACGGAGGTGATCACTGTCATTTGGAGATGTCATCAATAAAATATCAACTATCAACATTTCAGAATGATAATTCACTGTGAATTTTATATTTTTATTTTCCTGTTGCAAAATTTTTTCAGGGCCTTAACTAATATTACTTTCCTTTCTAACTTCCTGATTGCTATGTCAACCTCATTACTTATTGTGATTTTTGTCTCTAGTTCAAATGTAGACATTAATTTTCTTTACAGTTCATTATAATTAAAAAAATATTTTTCCTTATACTAATTATGACTACTAAGTAAGGAATGTCTCTTTTGAAAATCTGGTTCAAAATTGAGTAAATAAAATAATAAAATATCACGGTAAATCTGATTTTCAATATGGATATTCAGCTGTAGGAAGTAAGGTTTTTTTGAAAAAATGTATTTCAAGTTTTCTTATCACCTTTAAGGATTAGTATAATTGCAAAGAACAGCAAGTATAAATGAAAAAAGTTGTCCTCTTTGACAGTAATCTCAAAAAGTTACTTTCCTTTTAAGGCTAACAGATAGTAAAAAAGTAATCAGCTTTAACAATTGGGTAATTAATTTCAATTATTTGGTGCATCAATAATTTGCTAAAAAACTAATGATTTTCAAATTGCATACCAGATAGTGCAGAATCATAACTCCAAATGGTGAACTTTTTGCTACCATCCTGTCAAACATCCACCAGTACTGAAACACACCATCTGTTTGCAATTTTTCTTTTTTAGCTTATATTTACTAACTTGTGAATCTCTTGGGCTTAAACCAGTACCTGTAAGAGTTAAAATGGCTAGTCCTTCTCTACCCAGCAATGCACGCTACCATATTTCTAAGATGACAAAAGACATTCAGGGAAATGAAGTCTGGAAACACAGCATTACAGCTGGCAGTAATGTCCGATAAAATTACGGGGACTCATGCTGGAGACACAGAAAAAAAGTGGAATTTGTATATAACGGGTCAAAGAAAAATTTGGCATAGGTCTGAAGTAAAAATTTTGATGGAGGAAGATAGCGATTAAACTTTCCCACTTGAAAAAATGGGATTGCAAAACAATTTGCAATCTATTGCCTCAGTGTTGCCGCTTTGCAGCTTTGGAGCTCTGGTGGAAGGCAGGTCGGTGTCAGGATAGGGATGTCAAAGGTAGGCAATGTGATGTGTTGGAAAATCCAAATGATTCCTGTGATGTTAAATTACCCAACCCAGAAACTGCTCTATGGGTTGAGCGATGAGCTCCTAGACTCATTTCAGCTAAATTATTGAGATTAAAATGTCAATGCTTTTTCTTTTCTGATAGTTAGATAGTAATCCTCTATTTTTTCAAGTATTTAAAATGGGAAGTCACGAAGTTTGAAGCTGTACCATTTTCTTCAAATCTATCTCTTCCACCTTTTTGTTCTTGATCCCTCCTTTAATTCTGTATAAAAGCTCAGCTCCAAGATGGCCTGGCTGTACTGCGCTGGGCACAAGCACCGGTGCAGAAAAGAACGTATCCCCTACAGCTCCGTAGTCCGTTGGGCTGAGTCGTAACAGAGAGGTAACATGCATTAGTTTATCATAGAATCGTAGAATGTTGTCACGTAATAAAGCTGAGCCAAAAGATGGTTAGATAAAACAAATCAGAAGACTTGCTTAGATCAGTAACACCACCTTTAATCCCACCACTGCCAGTTTTGGGAAACGTTATTATAATTTGTGTAATAACAGAAATGTAGAATGCAATTAAGGCAGTACATCTGCAACACCATTATTTTAATTGTTATGCCATTAACGGTAAAACGTATAGCATACACAGGTGAGAAGGTGAATGAGGAATAATTTTCGCTGAAGGCTGCCGCTGAGCGGTAAGTGTGTCGGTATACGGAAGTGGTACAATGATCATAGTCGATGCAATAACTGCAGCTTTATTGTGTATGGTGTAATTACCCTGCACAAAGCGTTGTCACGCACAGATTTGGTTTCACCGTATTTAGGGTGTCATGATTACTGTGTTGTGTTTTCAAACATGTGGATGCGTTATAGTCACATTATAAATACGGTGTGTGTGTTTGCATTTGTACATACCTGCAAATATATCTAGATTTAGATCAAGATATGTTTCTTTCCGTCTTTCTTTAAACGTCCTGGGAATGCAACTTGGGTCTGGAGGATAAAATTATTTCTTTCTTTCTTACACAGCTTTCACAGGTTCTGTGGTTCTATACTGGTCTTAAGTAAAATTAGCATCAGATCCTAAATCTAAATCTAAAATTTATGTTAGGATTAGAAATTAATAAATAATTCTTTCTATAAAATGAAAGGAAACCAAAATGCTCAGTCTTTCTTCATTTTGTTAAACAACAACACAAAAAAACCTGTTAAAATCTACTTCTTCTAATTACTGAAGTCATTGAAATAGATTCTGAATATTTAAGGTTTCCAGACTTCTTTGTCATTTGAGTAAGATTATTACTTTTCTTTGGACAATATTTTTTCAGTTGTGTAAATGCTGCCATAGAAAACAGTCATTTTATGTGTTTTATTTCTGTATTTTCTCAAATGTTCTTTTTGGAGTTCACGTTTTTCTGGCTTAGATTTTCTTTTCCAATATTTTTTTTTTTTTTTTAAAGTATGTTTCCTATTTATGAGCATGAGAAGAATGAATAGTCATTTTAAACCTTTCCTTTTCTCAATCTTCTTTTGAAAACGCCACAGCTGGTACAAGCTACTACAGAAAGTTATAATTTTCTTTTCTGGGGGAAAAAAAGGAAAGTTTTTTAAAATATTTGGAAAAAAAATTGTTTTGATTCAATAGGTTCAAAATCCTTAACAATGAGATGCTATGATTGTTCAGGAAGTTATGAAATGTTTTTTTGTTTGTTTATTATGTTTTGCTTTTGAATGTTGTCATGGTTTAACCCCAGCCAGTAACTAGAACATGCAGCCACCCACTTGCTCTCCCCAGTTTGGATGCGGGAGAGAACTGAAAGAGTAAAAGTGACAAAACTTCATGGGTTGAGATAGACAATTTAATAGGTAGAGCAAAAGCCGTGCACGCAAGCGAAGCAAAACAAGGAATTCATTCCTTGCTCCCCATGGGCAGGCAGGTGTTCAGCCATCTCCAGGAAAGCAGGGCTCCATCACGCCTAACGGTGACTTGGAAAGACAAACGCCATCACTCCAAAGGTCCCCCCATTCCTTCTTCTTCCCCCAGTTCTATATACTGAACGTGACGTCACGTGGCATGGAATATCCCTTTGGTCAGTTGGGGTCAGCTGTCCCGGCTGTGTCTCCTCCCAACTTCTTGTTGCACCCCCAGCCTACGCGCTGGTGGGATGGTGTGAGGAGCGAAAAGCCCTTGGCAGCTTAGCAACAACCACAACCGCCAGTGCTCTATCACACTATTCCCATCCCAAATCCAAACCACAGAACTACACCAGCTGCCAGCAAAAAAGATCAACTCCATCCCAACTGAAACCATGACAAATGTGCAACACATGCTACTAAAGAAACTTGTATGGGTGCCTCACTCTTCATCTGTGTATTTAAAAGCTACTGGGCTTCACACAAGTGCTCTGCAGAAAACATTTGGTACATGCTTTCAATCAGACTGCTCAGAGATACCATCCCTCAGGCTGTTTTGAAGAACTAGACTTGAAGGAAGATCCTAAGCCCAGTAAGAGTAGTTTACTCACAAAGGATTCCTAAGTAAATACATCCAGAAAATTTGCTGAGATGAAAATTTCATGTTTTCTGCCCGCTGTACAAGACATTCAGAAGATTGCTCTGAGTTTGAGCATCTTCAGGGCAGTAAAAGGAATTTTGAACTGCTTTGATGGTGCTAGGTGAATGGAAATTGCTCTAAAGGAAAATTTTGCCAAGTGAAAATGAGGTTTGGCATTTAGGTGTAATTGCCTTTAAGGAAGTTACCAGTGCAGATGTGGTGAGACTTTCTATTTATTCATGGAGGCCCCCAAGGTCTAACACAGTTCAGAGAAAGCTAGACATGAGTCTTCAAGGAACAGGAAGAAAAATATCTACTTTATGAACAGATAAGGTTGTTGTTGTGTGTTCAGATAAAAATGTAAATCCAGAACAATTCGTGACTTTTGGTTGGTATTCTGTCATCTCTCTCTTTCATTAACCCTCACCCCTCAAAAAAAAAAAAAATAAAGAAAAAGAAAAAGCAAAGCTAAACTGCTAACAATAACACTGAGCTCAGGATCAAGGCCTTGGTCATCACAAAGTGATCCCACAGAAATTGGAATAACATAACAGCTGGATTAAAACACATCACGTAAATAAAGTAATTAATGTCCTGGTGGATAAAGATCAGACTTTATCAGTGGGACAAATTGAGCTGATATTCAGAGGTGGGTGTTATGAGTATTAGCTATGACACTCAGTCAGATAAGGTTGACACCTTAATATATTTTTCCATTTGGATGCTGAGAAAGCATTGGGTATAGATAATGACAAGGATAAAAACAGCTTTCAGATATTTTCACTGGGTGAGTATGGTTCTACAGGCACATGTTAGAGAACTTTTACTGTTGAAAACTGGATTCCTTAGAAATACTCGCTTAGTGGTATAGTTATTTTCCAAGGAAGATATGTTCTATTTAGATTTACATAATTTTCCATGCCGGTCTCGGTTTTAGTACAGATGATAAAATAATCTGGCATGTAGAGAGCAGTTGTGCACTACCAGAAAGACTGATAACGATGTTGCCACTAGCTATTTCCTAATATTGTTTAGATTGAGGACTACATGAAGCATGCGGGAAGGATGCTGTGTTGTTAGAAGGAAAATTCTCCTAATGCTCTAACAGAGAATGATCATGAGATTGCTGAACTTTTCCTTTCCATTAAATAGGAAGCAGAAACCACCAAGAGTTTCCAAGTTGAAAGTTACTGACCTGCAGTCAGAATTTTAACCATGGCCCTGGACAATTCTTTGCAGCAAATCTCAAATATTATGTTTATGCCACAAGCAAGAGTCTTGGCTGCTCCTCCACAGAAGGCAAGGATAATGTGACGGTTAGAGGTAGAGCTTGGTAAGGGAGGATGGGGGAGAGTAGCGTTCACTCTTTTTATGAGTTTCCAAATCCCGGTTGCATCCATAGGTAAGTTCAGCAAATAAATCCCTCGATGCCTATTGATTTTCTCTTGGGACCAGCACCAAATTATCTTTCTCTGACCAGTGTCCTGGAAAAAAACAACAACTTAGAGCCACTGCTTGCCGTCGTTCAAAGTTCAGATCACCTAACAGTTACACTGGTGTGTTTTGTAGCTGCCAGTACTAGCTGACACGAATGTGCTATGTGTATATATCCAAAAATAGCTGGTGGGTTTTTATATTTACGCTGAGTTTCCTTAACTCCCTGGCTGGAATTTTGAAAGCCAGCTTTATCCTGCAAGAGACTGATTGCTTTGCAAGGCAAAGCTAGTCTTTCATACGTATGTGTATACGTACTGTGTATGTCTCAAGACACTCAGCAGTCACAGTGTTTTCCCCTCCATTTTTGCGGAAAATGAAAAATGATGTACGCCTGGTCCAGCAGTGTCACATATATGGCTGGAAAGTTTGTACTCCTTCCTATTTTTGTACGGATTCCATTAATCTCTGCTGGCTGGTGCCAAATAACTGCTAAGATTACACTAACAATGGCCTTATTCTTATTTATAATGCAGCAGAGCAGGCGGTGCAAAAGCTGAGGGAGCCTGTCACCCTTGGGTGACGTGGGTGGAGTTTTCAGGCGATGGAAAAGGAGGATTTTGGGAATGGGATGCAGCCAGTATGAAGTAGCGTTGTGTCAGCTCCATGAACTCTTCAGTCTCAGAAAAAAAACCATGAGATGGACAGTGGTTCCTTCAGATACAGTGGAATGAGGGAATTAACATGGGAGCTGGATGCAAAAGGGCCACGGCTTGGAAAACCATGCTCAGTAAAACACCGGAGGAACAGTGCCAGCTGTAGGCGATGTGGAAAAACCTAGGGAAGTATCTCTGAGGTGTTTACCACCTTATGAACATGACATCAGAAAAGAGCGGATTTCATGACATTAAGAGTGTCCTTACACAGGGAAAAGTGAAATTATGCAGAATTCTTAAGATCAAAGCAGGACTTAAATTTCAATAGATAAGCAATAACTGGCACTGAGAAATAAAGATATTTTAACGGGTGACATAAAAGACTGCAGACCTCTGGACTGCAGAAATGAAAATATGGATAAAGCAATCGGCCTAAGTGGTGTGAGTGCACCTAAATACTGGATACCTCCACATCTGTAACGTCCGTGACTGTGGGGAAGTGTCTCTTCACCCTTGCCTCCACAGCGAGAACTTTGTGTTAAGCTCTGTGTTTCTTGCTGTTGTCTCTGCAGGAGGAGCGGCTTTGCACTTTCTTCGAACCTTTCTGAAGTCTTTACAATAATGGCAGTCACGTAATAGCCCAGACCAGCACAGAGCTTGAGAAGGACAAGTTCTACCTAACAACGGGGCTGAGGTTTCAGAATGCCTAAGCAAAAGTTATGTAGTATCTCATCAAATTGATTTTGGTTATGGCAGCCTTTTCTCTTTTCTTTAGGTAGTATTCATTTTAACATTTATTTTTTGTTTATGCCACTCTGTATTTTGAGCTGTTAAGTTCAGACATTAGCCTTTCACTATTGTTTAGTTTTGATGTGGCGGTACTTAAGCACATCAGAGTGATTATTTCCAGTTTTTAGTAAAGCCCAAACCTTTGGAGGCATGCTCTGAAATGGGAAAATAACTTTAATATGTCCCTTATGATCAGAACTTCGGAAAATAGCATTTGAATTATAAAAACTCATTTCAAGCTTTGCAATTTTGCGGTATTTTACCTAGTGTGCCTCTAACTGGTACAAGACTGTAAAATTTCCCAAGCAGACTTTTGAGAATTAATGGTGAAAGTGCAATCAAAAGAGTTTTGAACAATTTACCTGTAGCAGTTCCTGTACGTGTAAAGGTAACCATAGGACAGTGGCTTTCCTATCTTGGGTTTACTTTGTTGGTAAATCCAGCTGCCAAAGAGCAACTAGAAAGAAAGGAGAAGAGCATACTAAAATTATATCAGTATTACTCAGTGTTGCATTTTTTTGAGAATCACATTTACATTCATAAAACTTGTGTGGATTTGGCATCAGTAACTTTGCTGCTAAACTGAACCATACAAAAAGAAATCTTTATTGTTTGTGCTTCTTGATCCTTTCTAGGTTTTACAGCTTGTAAAGTGAAAGATAGATTGCTCTGCTCTTATAAACAGTATTTATAGAGAGTTTATTTTACATTTTTCTGCATGTTAGCTCAGTGCTATATTGTCTAATTTGCACATATTTGTGAATGTGTGAAGTTCATTATTAAGGTATAAAACAATTAGAACACTGGTTCTCATTTTTTTTCTAAAACGTGAATTTTGAACCATCTCATATCTCACAGAATTGTGCTGTTTAATGCTACATATATACTTATAATGTGCCCAGAGCATTTATTTATCTGATTTTTTTTCTAATGTCCAGTATTTGAAATCCTAAGAGACATCTTACAGCAAACTGAGCCTTATGCAGGATGCAAAAATATTTTTCTGCAAGAATAATCTATACTTACACAAGTAATGTGATTTGAGTACCCGGATGAATTTAATCACTTTATACAAAAAACGTGTTCATGCAATAGCATAAAATCCGTTAAGAGCACTACTTAGTTCTTAGAGAATATATATAAAAAAAAATGAAAATAGCAAAAGAGATGAGTTAAAACTTTTGTAACAGCATATTAGAGCACAACTTTGTGTGCATTCTTTACTAAACCAATGCCACCTTGTAAGGGACCAACTAACTGTGTGCAGTATGTGCATTCCAGTGATTTTATAAGAGAGCCTTATCTAAACAGCTCACAGTGACTGGTGAGCAATGCCTTTGTCTTCCCCACCCCCTCTTCTGATCTTTGAACGAGGGTATCTTAAAGAAGTCACTGGAATGACCCTTGCAAAGGGCCGTTTTCCATCTCTGTCTCATGACTTCTGCCACCTGACCTTGGCACCTAAGCACGGGCAGACAGGACAGACTTTAGAAAAACGCAGTTCTTGTGGGGGCAATAGAGACGTAGGATTGTACAAGGCACTTTAGTCAGCGGGATCAGGGTAAGTAAGTGCAAGTATTCAAACACATTTCGCAGTTAGAACATCTAAAGCAGATAGTCAAGAACCTCTCCAGGAAAGCTGAAGAGCTCCCTGGATCCTCTCATCCAGCCCTTTCTGTGCTCAAACGGGGAACTGGGGCTACGCCAAACAGTGAGGTGAAGAGACTTTAAAAAAAATAAGCGGCTAGCTTTAATGCTGGATCGCATCCACTTTAGTTGTCATGGTTTGCTTATGAGAACGGTCAAGCATGCCTCTTTTCCATTTAGCATCCTTGTCTGCCCTTACATTTCCCTCTGCGAGGATTTCCATGCAGCAAGTGGAGAGGTAGAGAAGGCTGCCCCAGTCTGACAGGAAAGCAGGGAATCGCAAAAAGCCACGCTGTGACTTGCTCAGAGCAAAGGCCAGAAGGCCAGACATCACTAATGCTGCAGGCAAAGCTACTGCAGGCAAGTTAAATCCTTTCTATAATGTCAACTTGGCTGTAAAATGCAGACACATTGAGTAGGGCTACCTGGGAAGCACAAATCAATTTTAAGGAAGAGAAGTCAGAATCATGTAAACATAGAATCACCCAGGTTGGAAGAGACCTTTAAGATCATGGAGTCCAACCATCAACCAAACACTGCCAAAACCACCACTAAACCATATCCCTCAGCACCACATCTACCCGGCTTTTAAATACCTCCAGGGATGGCGATTCCACCACGTCCCCGGGCAGCCGGTTCCAATGCTCAACAACCCTTTCGGTGAAGAAATTTTTTCCTGATATCAAAGAAATTTTTCCTAATATCAAAGTCAGTTTTCTATGATTTAGGTTACTAGATTGCAGAGCCAGAAGACTCCACTGTGCTCACTGAATGAACTTGTTGCATAATGCTGGCCAAAAATTGCTTTTAAATGCACTTGTGTTTGAGTAAGAAGGTGTGTCTTATAAAAATCATCAAGTCTTAATTTCCAAATTGCTTGTGATGGAAAACTCTACCACACCTCAATAGTCTGCACTGAGATCAAGTTTGAACCCTTTAAGTTTTTCCAAGAAAAACAATAATTGACAAGCAGTCGCTCTCAAAATCAAGTAGTTTGGCAGGCAAAGCTTTTACCTGGACTGTGGAAATGATGGGTTCAAAATAATTCTGTAAGCTGGGAGGAAACATGCAAAGTCTTGGTGCTTGCATTGTTCGTCAGAACTGTAAAGAATATATAATTCTCTCCTGTAAATTACTTCTTTGAAAATGAGTAATTGCCTTGATTAATTCCCTTCCAAAGTATTGCAGACATCCAGAAATTTCTATGGACGCAAGGATGAATGCCAAATATTAGATACGTATGGTAAAAAAATTAATCTGTTAAAAATTAATATGTTCTGGTAATTAGCCATTCACAAATCTTTATTGCTGAGGGAGATATTTTTTCCTTCCCTGATTAATGAGTTATATAAATATTTAAATATATCCTTTTTTTAGCAAGAATTATACCTAATCTGCTAAGATAATGTCATCCTGTATGAATAAAATATGTGGTTCCTCTTTTGAAATATTTTATAATGTTTCTGACTTGTGTGCTTATTCTGGATTTCACTACATAAAATATTCTCTATTGCACAGCTGCAATCTTTTGTAGGTCTTAGACACCTCGTAAAAACACATTGTATTCTTTAAAAAGGTTGGTATTTGATGATTGTTTTCCTGCTGCACCTCACCAGCACAGCGTAATTCAATCGCTCAGGTGTCAGGACTCTTCCAGTTTTCGAATGACATCTTTATTTTCCTCGAACAGCAAACATCACCAACATTTCAGCCAGAACAGCCTTCTGACCAAAATGTCAGTCATGTGTTTAACACTTCAGACCCGGGGCCTGAGAGGTATTGATCCCCACGACGGAGGGTCACCCAGGGCTCTGCACCTCACTTGGCAGCTAGTTTTCAGAGCCTCCTGGGAAAACCAGAAGCAGCCTGTTTTACCAGGCTACCAGGAGATTATTTTATAAGAGAGTTTTGTTGCTCAGAGGACTCAATCACGCTAAGCCGTATGCCAGTGATGTGTGACCCCACAGCGCCGGTGGAAGGCGGAGAAGGTCAACAGCAAAGCCCACCCTGGGAAAAGATGCTCCACATCAGGTACTGACCAACTGGAATATCTCCCTTAAAGTTGTTACCACGCAATAACAAATCATCTGGCTGAATTTTTCCATTCATGAGTGGTTTCGAGGTTGGCTCAAGCTCTCTTCCCAATTCATTAGAGGGTATCATAATTTGATACCATCGCTGTGTGGTGAGGCACATCCTGAAAGGAGTGGGAGCCTGCCCTGCCTCTGTAGGGGTCTTCCTTCCACGTCAGGTTGGAAGGCTCACAGTTGAGGAAGACAGCTCGGAAAAACGTACTCATTGTGTTGAGTATGTGAGGGGTTTTCCACATGTCAGTCAAACCTCCTTCCCTTGAGTAATAACTTCTTAACAAAACCAAAAAAACTCCACTTAAAAAACTCCACTTTAGAATGGACTGGAAGCTCTATGGAAATTTGAAACGAACTATTTTATCAACAGATCATTGTCTTTGCAACGTTATGGCTGAGTAAGTTAATTAGCTCACTCTAAACCATTTGCCATTCACATTATACTATATATTTTTGTTTAAAGTAGGTAGAACAGCCTATAGTTATGATGTGATTTCTATAAATAAAGCCAAAGGGAATTTTTTTATTTCTTCGCAAAGCAAAGGCTGTTTTTGACATTTAGTGCAAGTGTTTGGATTGTTCCTTTTAGCAGTATATTGTAGCTGAAATGAGATAATTTGGCACTGTCAAAGACTGCTTTTGAGTCAATATGTAGGATGAGGCATTTTGAAAGTAAACTCTTCTCTCTTTAATATAGTTAGGAAAAAATCAAACATTATTTGAACCTACACTTTTAACTGCTAAAAAGACCACTAACCCTTACAGAAATCAGTCAGTTTAAAACTGTATTTGCTGCTAACAAACTGCTGGATTTCATGTAGTCTATGAAGGACAAATAGGGTAGATTTGGAAGACTTTTTTTTTTATTTTTTGGTATCATGGCTTCCTGTGATCCACACGAACCCATGAGCCTCGTGTTTCTTTTTACAACCTCTGCTAAAGTAACAAGTCCCAGTAGAGCTGTGCACGTTCTAGCATCAGCATAAGGGTGGGGGGAAGAAGAAATAGCCCTTGGTGGGACAGAGGGTGGGATCTCCTCTGCCAGCGGACTCACGCAGAAGTGAAGTGATCCGGGTTTCCATTCGATCAATGTGAAAAAATTATCTGCAGGGAGATAAAGAAAGCAGGAGTCGCAAAACAACTTAAAATGACTGTACCCATCATGTCTTTTTCCATTTCCATTTAACTAGGCCTTTCTCTCTGTCTGTTTTTAATACAAGGAGATCTCTACCCCAGGCCCACAGAAGCCGTTTGCTGTCGTTTAAAGTCCTGAAATTAAAGTACTATCCTTGACAGTATGAATGCAGGAATAAATAACAAAGAGCTTTAGGCACAAAAGGTGAAAAGAGTATCAGAGTCAATATTTCCTGCTCTGAATTAGAAAACATTTCACAGGGACTGAACTGACCTTTCTGAATCGCTGCCTCTGGTGGCTCATCTGCCGTTAGGAACCAGAGCTCCATGCCCTAGGAAAAACAGACACAGCATTTCAGAGAATGGTAAATTTGTATGAATATTCTGTAATTTTCAGAAAATTATTATTAAATTAAAAATTATTAGTATATTAAAATGAAAAATTCAGAATATATTCAGAAAATTCTGGCACTTTGTACACCTGAAATTGTTTAATCCCTGCGGACTGGAAGTTACAACCTTTGATCATTTCACATTGTTTCTCCTAAAAACATTGAAGTATCTTGCCAGGCTTGGCCACAATGACTGCTGAGCTGGTTCACCCACCGGCAGCATGAAAAGGGACTCACGCTGCTGCTCCACAGAGCTGGGCAGCTGAGACACTACTTTAATTCTTCCCCTCACAGAAGACATCTAGAAAGGAGTGAGTGTGGTGCTTCAGCCAAAGGCCCCAAAGAGCATCTTTGCACCAGTAGACAGTTGTATGTTCTCATCTCAGTTCCTGAAAGCACCATGATGACATGAAGATAAATTTGTCCATCTGCATCACATGGTCACTACTTTCAGTATTATTCTCCCCAGAACCGAGAGTTGAGTTGAAGTGCTCTATTCTGGTCTGCAAAACTATTTTATCACTGTTTAAGTGCCAGATTTCCAGAGCAACAAAATGTCTATGCAGCAAATGCTTCAGCACAACCGACAAAAATAACTGATACATTACTCACATGTAAATATTTGCACAATATTCAAATATACCATGCATGTGTACAGTTCCAAAAATCTGGCCCTGAAACCATCCATATTTTAAGGAGACTTCTCCCAAATGTTCTAATGTAATTTCCAGGCAATATAAATGCTAACTATATTGGGCAGCTTTCCCAGCCCTGGAGAAGAAAGAAGTGTTTCTTCAGTGAGCCTTCATGATTCCTTAATGTTGATTCCTTTTTCTCTCAAAGTCCAGAGTTCCCCTCACTGCTCGTCCCAGCTCCCAATCTTCTTCTTGTCCACCTCAGCTGTGGAAGGGGCAACAGTTCCAAGAGCAGATACGTGTTTCAGAAGTGACAGCATTTACTTCTAATGTACAGACTGGATTAGGTATATCTGTCTCACCCTGACTTCAGAAGCTCCCGAATCCTTAAAGATGTGAACGTATCATCTGTACTGCTTTGTCCTTCCTTAGGACAGCTGTGTGAAAAGACCTCAAAGGAGAAGGGAAGATGGGAGGAAGAAGGGGAAGATGGGAGGAAGAAGGGAAAGATGCATACGAGTGAGGGATTTGGACCACAAATCCCTGGTTGAGTGCTTACAGCTCAAATGCTAGTTGCAGCTACACAACTTCTTTTTGTCAAAGATTTTCTGGAATAGAAAAAACTCTTTAGTTTTACCGGAACAAAGTAATTTTGTAGAATTAGTGGACATTAGCATGACACCACGAGCATTTTTGTCGTCTTATTTTTTCTCATGTCCTATCTGCTGCCGAGTTCACCACAGATACTTGGGGTAGCACAGTAAATTCTGCTTTGCAGCAAAAATTGTGAAGTATCAGAAGGCACATAGAAACACAATCTACTGCTATTGTTATTGTTTGAACTCAAATATTGCCTAACGGCTGTTGCATTTTTAGTGGCCTTGTTGTATTCTTTGCTGCAGAAACATCCTGAAAGGATTTATATTCTATATAAGGATCACAGATGGCTATATAGGAATAAAAGATAAAAAGGCACAGAAAGAAAAGCAAACACAAGGTCACAAATGTTATCAAATATGCATTCTGACAGTAACATAAGGTTGTCTTTTTTGTCACTGCTTCTTCCATTGTCATACACGAGTAAACAAAAAGTCGTCCTGAATTGGTAATAGGACTTTCTTCGTTAATGCAGAATTCATGGTGGGTAGCAGCTGGTAGGAGAAAGGGAAATACAACCCACTGTGGAGTCAAAAGAAACGAGGGAAGGCAACTAAGGCTTAATGAAGAGTCTTGGAAAGGAAGCCAAGTTGTTATACTAACAGTTTAATTAATGCAAGAGTTCACATGCATCTTATCTCATTAGCAAAGCAGAAATAACAGCTTTAAGAGATGAAATTGCTTATTTCATTGTTTATCTTTAATTAGTTTTTGCTACTGTTGTTTTCCTTCTTGTCTTAGCTGTATGTGAGAATCACCAAAATGTGCTGGTAATCTTTAAGCAACAGGGAGTATCAGAATTGCTGCTTACCGCCCAAAATTCCAGACATAGCTCTGCCTTTTCCTGTGTTCACGTGCTAGAATGGTCTAAAGAGATCTAGTAATTACCTAGCAATATTAATCCAAGCAGGTTCTTCTAAGCTTCACTGTGAGGATCCTCAGCCTTATTTAAAGTTTTTTGGGACATTGTCTTGATGTAGGAAATCGTCATTGTTCTCCTTGTGCAGTAGCCTCACTAACACCGAAAACAAGAGTGTGTGGAGTTTTTAAAATAACTTTACATGCCTATTTTTATTCTGGATTTAAAATGGTTTTTAAGATTACCTTGTTAATATGGCGGACTGAACTCTCCTTGAGTTGGCATATCTCTGTGCTTGGTTCTCTAAAGCCTTTTCCAAACTTCAAAAATCTTATTCTCCATTAAAGACATTGTGTTTCCACATCTGTATTTAAAGCAGCATTGGTCTATAACCTAAATTGGTTAAAATCTAAAGTAATACAACAGAGATAATAGAATGTTTAAGGTCTGCTTTTACTGATCCTCACTATCATTCAGAATGAAGTTTCCATTTTTCAAACCTGAGATGTCCAAAGATAGCAGATTGACCTATAGACTCTACCCTGTGGTGTTTCGGGCTGGGTCATTCTTCAAAGTGTGCTCTTTCTGCCCCATGTACCATCCGAACAGATGCTCCCCTGAAGTTTGACTGACGGCCAGCTAGCTCGAAAACAGCTAGGGAGTAGAGGTGAAGGGAATCAGGGGACAGGAGGCACGACTATGGATAGAAGTGAATGAACAGAAAGGAAAAGGTTACACTAAAGTAGATACGGGTAAATAAGTATAAGCAAAGCTTAGGAAGACATGAGGTACAAGATCCTGCAAAGAAGATAAGACAGCCAGAGAAAGTGGGGAAATCTAGCAAAAAACTAAACTACCAAGACAAAAAAAGAAAAATAAAGAGAAAAAAGAAGGGGATGAAAGAATAAAAAAAAAAAATAGAGAAAATGAAAAAAAATGTACAAAAAATTCAAACAGGACTTCTACCTTCATATAAAGGCAGCAAAAGCATAACTTAAATCAGCTATTTATTATTGTACCTCGTGGAGAGAGGTTCTTTGCATCTGAAATGTATGCACTGGTTAAGTGGATATGTATTATAACTGTGATTTTACTAAACGTAATCCATATAATCCCAATTTAAACCAATACAGGATTCAGATGTATATTTCACTTAACTAATTCGAGATAAAATCACACTTTCTATGTAAACAATGATGTCTGTCTGTATACTCAGCAGAAAAACTGTACAGTGAAATAACTGAAAAGATAGACAAAGCTACTGAAGGAACTGGAGCAAAAGACTGAACGTGGATCAAATACTAACAAGCGTGAACAAGAAATGAAGAACTTCTCTAGTAAAATATATTGTGGTGGCATTTCTCCATGTAGCTCAAGATGTTTAAATCTAAATTGGCAGAATTGTTGTGAAATAAATGTGTACTCTTTACATGTAAACTCAATAAATAGAACGTAAGTAAATACAGTGTCTTTAAGTAATTTACAGAAAAATGTACAAAGCTGAAGTTGTTTATCAATGTTTAAGTCTAGAGAAAGAACTAATTAGGTTAACTAGACATATTTTAGGCCATAAGTCTTCGTCTAAATTATAGTTAGTTTCAAATTAGTCTTGAAACATTTATGAACTGTATCATAAAATACAGAGTGCACATACCTATGGGGCTAGATCGTAGGTTTAGTAGAACAATAGAGTTCTGATTGGAAGGAAATACATTTCCTCTTCTGAAATTTATTTATACCTTTTCTGGTCCAAAATATAAAATAATATTGAAATAGCTTCCACCAAATGAAGAAAACACAGGAAAGTAAAAGTCTCTGCCAGGAATTCACAGTGTCTGGATCTCACCTCTCATGTAACAAGAGAATACATACCTTAGGGAAGCTAATTTTCCCTTGTAAAATTGGGCTATAATTGTGAAAGCCAAAAATGTAAAATAAGTGAGACAGTTCCCACTAACTGAGGGAATTATAGAAAATCACATTGCCAGGATCAGACAGACACAGAGGCTACAAGATTTCCCCCGCCCTCCCCCCCTTCCTTTTTATAGCTAGTAACTTAAAATAATACCATTATTCAGTGATCTTAAGTAACATTTTTTTCAAATGGATTCTCCTAATCTAGAATGAACATCTTGATAACGTGTGTCAAACTGTGATATAGGTGCACAGGAGAGATGCCAGGTGATCTGCCTTAAATACACTACTGATAGAAAACTAGATTTCTTTTGTTCTCTTTTAGCAAAGGGCTCATTCTATTACTGTTAAATAGCCTTCTGCAGGTTTCTTCAGCTCACAGTATATTTTGTACAGTTTGTTGGGTTCTTCATTACTAGGCCATTAGAAGGAGATATTCGATAGATAGGCTGGTGATTTATGATATCCTCCACAAAAAAAAAAAAAATAGAGTGAAATGGATAGGGTTTTATTGAAAGACTTTTTAGAATGACATTGAGTATTATATTATTATTATTATATATTGGGATTCATATGGATTAATCAAAACCATAATTGTGTGCTCTGTAATTAGGTTCACCATAAAAATAAAGCCTGCTTGATTTTTTTTTTTTTTTAAAACCTGTTGCATTGCCCCAGGATTTTTCACTCCACCAAATATCTTATTAAAGGCACGGGTGTATAGAATAATTAAAATGAGAAATTAAAAGGTCTTAAGTGACTGAACCTGGACAGAACATGACTGGATATATATGAACACCTAGTTCAAAGGGAGATTAGTAAAACATCTTTACTTTTAAACAGCAGCTGGGCTGTACAACCACAGTCATTTTACCAGCTTGCTATTCGCCGCAGGAAAGCTAGGACTTTCAGCTCTCCAAATGTTAATTCTTTGAGAAAGACAGAATTCTTAAGAGGATTTGAGTTTGGGGAAGGCAGGAATCCGGCAGTAAATTCAGGTACCTCTCAAAAAAAAATCATATGACTTACAAATGATGTTACTAGTAAATAAAGATTCTCTCTGTTTTTCAAAAGATGTAAAAGTCTAGCAGTCCCACTGTAGTTCCAAATTAGTATTTAAATACACATCACATACCCTCCTTCTGTGACAGGCATAATTTAAAACGAATTACAGAACTCTTCTTGTAAGACGTTACCTTATGCTAGTAAAGCAGAAATCTTATTAATTAAATCTCAACTTAGGAGAAAATTGCTAAAACCTGTAAAAATATAAACTCCATGACTGGTATTTACACAGAACCCAGAATGAAAAATAACTGCCTTTCCATTTAATTACTTTCATTATTGCTTTGTTAGGCTTTCTGCACATTTCTAAAACATTAATATCACAGTTAGACAACATAGATTGTAAGCTGTGATCGTCAGATTTGGCTGTCAGATCATCCATTCTGCTTCCCCTTGTCATTAACCTAGTCCCGAGACTACCCTGGAGAAATACAGATTCGTATTTCTGGTGACTTTGTCACTAGAACTCTGCATGGAAAGGGATCAGCTGTCGCATTGTCAAAAGGACTATATACTCAGACTGTTAAAAAAACTTTTGTCCTCACTTGTGTGAGGCTATTCTGAAATAAAACTATATTCAACAATAAAAACTGGGATGAAAAATTGAATCAAAACTTCCAGTTCAAAAAAAGTAGTTTATTAGGAACATATTATCTAACTTGTCTTGGACCTTTTTTTTAGAAGTGAAGTGTTTGGTATATGGCTTTTATTAATTTGAAGAAATACGAGGAAAAATATCAGAATAATATTTGTATGTTTTGTTTGAATCATAATTTATTATTACCAATCAGCAATTAAATTTAATAATGTTCTTGAATTACAATGTTCTGTGTAATTAAAAACATTCTGTTGAAAATGTTCCAGCTTCTTTTTCAGCTATGTATTGTGGCTTTTGGTTTAAAGACAGGAAATATTCAAATATGGCAGCCTAGGGGCTGGTTTCAACTTTTTTTCTTATTAGATAATATTTTAAAAGTAGGTTTGGTCACTAGTGAGGCTTCTTTATTATGGCAGGTTTTTTCAGACTTGCTTAAGATCAAAGGATTAGCTACTACTAGATTTTCTAGCAATAAAATCTACTCCGCTATGCACATGACTTTTAGCAACTGAGTTCAAAATATTGAGTCAAATGCTACAAATTGGTGTCAAAATTTTACATTTTATCATTTGCCCATCATAAGCCCATCCAGACAGCAAGCGATAGTCTAAAAATTAATAAATCCCTTTTTTCTTCACTTAATAATTCACTTCATCTTCACCGTAGACATCAGACAGTACTTATGTTTTCTTGAAATGTAAAGAGATGAAATAAATAAAGGATTTAAACTAACATGTCTGAGGCAAATACAGAGACTGAAACATTGTTCTAGATCGTAGGCTCACAGCACCTGAAAGTGTTTCTGCAAACTTTTTTTCAAACCTGATGCCAGGACGAGAGGAAGAGACAAAAGGAAGATTATTTGCAATCTTTTTAATTACCTTCTGGTGGGAGTTGGAACTACAGAAGTAATTTACCTACCTGACTTTTATGTGATTAAATGATGGTCAAAGAACATTCCTGATCAGGCCCTGTCTTGAACGCTTGTTACGATTTTATGGCATTCTGTGGAGTTTCAGCAAAATATGCCTGAGAGTTGTACTCTCAGAAACTGGTGCTTAACTGGACTTTAGTTTTAAATTAGCTAGAGGCCTTTAGGCACAAAGCTAACTATTTTAATGATCTTTTTGAAGATCAAGAGCAAGTTAAACTTGTCATTCAGACAAAGTCCCTCTAGTGACCAGAATTAATTTTATGGCATTAAAAAGGGCATTATAAATCCACTTATTACACTTGCAGTTTCTCTTGTCAAGTACCTTTCACAAACAGTAGCACTAAGCAACGGGCTTATACGAAATTAACTGATCCAAAGGAGTCTTTTTTGCTACTAATGAGAACCAACGGTACCAGTTAAGTCTAGCAAACCATCACAGAGTGCAAAACTATCCTTTTAAGCAGGAAAAAAAAAATGGTTTGCATCAATTTCACTCTGATATCATAATTTTCTTGTGCTCCTGATAATATTTTCATTAAAATTTAGGGTCATATTTGCCTACATTTGCTCAAGGTAGAAGGGCTTTATACTGACCTTGTCAGTTTTCTGGAATTTGCCTGGTTGGCTCTGCTACCTTTTCCTTCCACTACTCTGACAAAATGTAAAAAGGAATGAAGTTGCCAGCCTACTAAAATACAGCAGATCTGAAAGGTTAATGCAGTACAGCAAGTGCATAATATATGGTACATGAAAAGTTTAATGTCTTATTCACAGAGCAAGAATCGTAACAAGGACAGAGACTGACAGAAAATTCATAAGTCCTCATGATAACGCTCATAATAAGAACAGAAAACGTCACTGAAAACATAATACTTTTGAAGTGTATGGTTAAAATTGCAGTCCAGACCTCCTCCTTGAATTGTGACAGAGTAGATGATGGTCATTATCAAATAAAAACCAGCAGGTGCAAGAGAAACCAAAACCCAGGAAAAACTCGGTGCTTTGATAAATATTCATTATAAGTTATGAAACATTCTAAGAGCTTGGCTTATGGGGCTAAACTATTTTTGTAAAAAAACTTATCCTTTACGTAGGTTTTATTACAGATAATCATTAACCAAATCTCTGTGTCATACCCTGAAGAACCAGATCATAACCATTTTCAAGCAGAAAAGTAGAAAAAATGATAGAATTTTCTGTCATTGTTTTTAAATTTGAGTACATGCAGATGGTGGTGTGAAGCCTAAAACATGTTAAAAATATGACGTTTTATGATATGAACAGAATGTTAGAATTGTCTCAAAATGTTTTTTACGTCTGGTGAAAGTATTTAGTAGTAGTTCCATCTCAAAATAGTGGTTGTTCTCTCTAACCTGAAGGCAGAATACACTACCAAAACTTAATTATCTCATTCTATTTTCTTCAGCTTTAGTTCCTATGCTGTCAAGTCTAAAACTGGAAACTACGAACAACAGTAAGAGAAGAAGGTTGCATCTTTTCCAGCTCATTAAGTGAACTGAACTTTCTGTAAAAGGAAGCAACTTATCTGTGCCTGAATTCAGTGGAAAACCACAGCGCATATGAAAAATTTAGTCACTGGTTTGGTTCAGCCATTAAAAAACTTTGTCAAATACTTCCACGGTAACTGCTTATGGCACTCTACTCCCAATGGAGAAGGAAAGCGATACTCCGTTCAAGGGAGAATATTCATTTCAGCTTGTGGCTTGTGAACATCACTGTGCCACAACCAGTTTAACTGTGGGCTCTCAGGCTCTCACGTTAAGTGATTGACAGTGGGAACAGTCTACTTGACAGTGGGAATAGTCTACTTGCTGCTTTGTCTTAAAGGAAAAGAAAAAGAAAAAGGTCTATCTTATTGGGTTATTTGTCTACATCTGTTTTAGTGAACAGTTCACTTGGTGGTGAGGTTTTGACTTAGAGAGTACCTATTTCATCCTTTGTTTTTTCCCCTTCAACTTCAGATGAATCCTAGTTGTGTCCCATGGTCTGAATGCCCGTTTGTAACTGGAGTGCATCAGCTAGACACTACAAACACGTCTTCTGGTTTAATTTCATCAAAAAAGAATCCAGTTCGTGCACTCCAGGGCCACTCTAATATATTAACGTTCTTCCAGTTCCATCTTCAGAATGGAAGCCACAGTGGAACTAACTGGAAAGGTCATTTTGTTACTCACCAAATAATGGAAGTTGTTTGAAATTCTGTTTCCATCTACCAGTTAATCTGATAATGGATACAGCTGCTCTGCGTCAATTTTAAAATGCTGACAATGTTGAGGACTCAGGTGCTAAAAAGAAAGTAATGATTTTGATCTTTGCCCTCTAGCATCTTAACAAATCAGACTGAGGCAATTTTGAAATTAGCCAGTTCAGTCAAAAATAACAAAAAATCAGACAGTTTCATATATGAAATGATACACATTTCAATAGTCATTGAGGGGACATTTTTCTGATGAAGATTATGTGAAATGAGCATGTAAATAATTCCATTATAATTTTAATATAAAAATAGTTGTTGTCTATGTTTTATGTATTTATTATTTTAATTATTTAAATAATGCAACATGAACTAGCAAGAATTTCTCTAGCTTCTGCAGAAAAAAACCATTGTTGTCAGTTTTATCCACCTCTCACCTGCACATACGGAAGAAAGGTTCAAATAAAGAGTTGAGTGACCGGAGTTCTGATTCAAGGTTTTTTCAGCCTGCTAGTCAGAGGGTTAAAGAATGTCCTTAAATAAAGAATGAAGAAGAATGATCACTTTTTCGCAGCTCTGGCCTTGAGTGGGAAAAGGACAGAATTATCAAACTGGAAATAAGAAATCGGAACAAACTTAATTTCCCTGTCTTTCCTCTCAACTCCTATTACAAAACTGCTTTAACTGCCTTGAGGCAAGTGAGCAGAGCCAAGCAATTAACTGTCCCTGCAAAAAAAGGGAAGGCAGAACCTCTTCCTGTTGAGTAAAACTGAAGAAGCAAGTTCCTCTAAATTTACAGTTTTAACCAACTATCCTTTAAAGCTGTAAACAAGGTTGAATATTGCCCTAGTCATATATGCTTGGGAGCATTTAGGGAAACCAAATACGATCTCTGGATTTAAGAGTATTAGGCTCTGCTGAAGATAACCAAATCAGAAATTCTCTAGTCAAAATAACACGTACATAAATCTTGCGGTGTCTTTGTGAGATTATGAAATCTATCCTGCTTTCCAAGTGTATTTAATTGCCTACATATCCCCTTTATATAGGTTTGCCAAAAAGTCTAGATAAAGAGTTCCTAGAGTAGTTTTGACTCTTTGTAGAAAGTCAACTTAAAAATTTAGTGTAACTTACCATGTCATTTTAGGCAGAAAAGGGCCTGACACATGCTAGGGATGCCACTAGTAGTTAATGACTCATGATATGGAAGAACTACTATATTAGCCACATAATATAAACAACTCCTATAGAGGAGTAAAATGCTGGTGTCATCCACTGACAAATAAGAATCACTTTTTAATACTCTGTGGACCTGCAATATGTTGAACAAAAGCAAAAACCAAGTGAAGTATGTCTTCAAATTACAAGTATGTCTACAAAATTCCAAAAATTAGAGAATGAAATATATATATATCTATATATCCCTTACTTGATGAATAAATTGAGATATAAACACAGGAAGAGTTAGCTTGTATAAAATTTTCCTCGGAGCATTGCTGCAGTGGTATTTTGCAGTCACTGCAGCTACCCACGTACACTTTGACTAGTTTGGAAAAGGAACTATGTCGAATTAAGATAAAGTCGCCATTGGATACTATCTGGAGGATATGGCTTGGTTGCATACATGTGTTCCTCTACTTAGTCTTTGAGTATCTGCTTATTGTACACTTCAAAAATCTGAGAGTAGAAGAGAGGGATCTTTAACCCATCCTATGCCTGTTCTTTACACTATGGTAAGAATAGGGTCCACAGGTCCTGCGTGTCTCTGGTTTCTGTTCACAGATGCTCTAGTGCTGTTGGAAGAACTTTTGAAAGATGAGCGACTCAAAACAGTCTGAGAGAGAGACAAGTTGGACTTTGGAGGGACCAGAAACCCTTTCCTCAAGCCCCCTGTCGCTTAAGTCAGTGAGGCTGGCTTTTGTGAATTCACAGGGGTCCAGTTCTGCCTGTGAAGGTTTTGTCCCTCTCTTAGGACACCAGGTTGCAAGACGTATAAAACTGGCCCATTTGTGGATATAGCATTTATATGTGTGAATAAGGAAACCTTCCTATAAAGATTTATAGGAAAAAATATTTAAGAACCTCAAAGATTCATCATGAGGGCTTCAAATAGAAGCACGTCAGAGAAACCCATGATTACTTAGACCAATTACTAAGGCAAACAAACAAACTGGCAGAAGGCATATAAGAACTCGAGTGTGTAGATAAGTGTTTATCAGTCAGGACTTGAATTATTCAGGGCAAAGTGAGTGCATTGCACCGAGTCGTAGTGCAAGAAAAATGTAAATACAGACCAGTGTACAACTCCCTGCCCACTCCCTCACCCCCTGAAGTCCCTTCTTTCAGTTCATCAAAAATTTATAGTCTCCACTGTTACTTTACGTCACTATGTCAGTTGGACACTATGATCCGTTTCCAAGGTGAAGTTCTAGTTAGGACATATAAGTAGGAACAAAGCGAAACATTTTGCTGTTCACAGATCACTGAGGTTCACTGGACATTCATCTTGAATCTCCAATAGCTGGTCACAAAGCTGGCAAAAATTTAAAAGGAAATACAGCTGAATGAGATAGAGATGAAAATAGATATAATTGATGTTAAGGAGATTTGAAGATAATTGTTGATTTCTACCTTAGAAATGCACATTTTTAGTGAAAATCAGTATAATTTCAAAATAGTAATTAGAAAAATGATTTACATAAGAAGAAATGTTCTGTCTTTAAGCAGTAAAATTATGTTGAAATGATTTGATCTTAAACTTTTTTTTATTCTCAGTTTCTCTTGTACTGTATGCAAAACTATAACTGAAACTTCCTTAGCACAGTCAAGTTACGTATGCATTTTCAACCTTAATGTGATCAGAGAAGCAATTCTGAGTTTCTGTAACAGACAGAGTTCAAATAGCAAAACCTAACCTCCAGCAACCAATAGGCTATATATGCTTACCATCATCAAGTTCCCTTCTCTTTGAGCCCTAAACCAAAATGTGAATTACTGGATTTGTAATCGTATCTTGAATTCGGTTAATCTCAATGACTTCTTTAGAATGTGTATGAAGTCAATTGGAGGCACTGAAAAAAAAAAGAAACCCCGTTGCTACTCTGAATGTTCCTGCAGTTTCACCAAATGACACCCTCCTTTCCTTTCAAACAAACATGTCATGGCTTCTTAACTCTGGGCAGGATATTTCATTTTAACACTGTTGTCTAACAACAGAACTTCTGCTGATCTTTGAGTGAAAAACCAATGTACAATGGAGACTTCCCAGGCTTCTGACCTTTACACCACCAGTATCGTTAAAGAATTCGACTTTCTAATTTTTCTTTTTTTTAATGAGAATAATTTATTGATCTTATGAGCAATTAAAAGGAATGTTTTCTTATTTCCTTTTTATTACCTATGATTTTTGAATCCTGATTTTTTGTTGCAAAATGATGCATATTATGCTGAGTTACTGTACATGTATCTGTAATGCAACATCTTACGTTATGACAAAATTGGACAGGCACTGGAGTGGAGAACGCCACAGTTCAATCATAATTCATGCACCGAGCCAGTCTTTTACAGTGTGTAGATTAATGACATAGTCTTGGAGAAAGTGCGTTTCATTCTGAACTAGAGAGAAGTAGCGGCAAAAAGTAGTGTCTTATTTGAAAGGAACTTTCACAAGAAAATAAAAGCCCCAGAGGCAACTGAGGAACATATAAATTCCAAAAATTCTGAGGGATAAAGAAAAAAAAAAGGCTCAGATAGAAGGACAATGATAACAATAGGCTTTTCTTATTAAAAATCTTTAGAAAAAAATAGGTTGGACAGGAACTCTGGAGGTCATCTGGTCTAATACCTTGCTTATCGAGGACTAATTGCAAAGTTTGTCTGGGTTGCTCGGAGCCTTGGCCCATTTGATACTGATTATGTCTAAGGAGGGGCATGGAACAACCTCTCTGTGCACTTGGTCTGGGGCTTGACCCTCCTCGTGGTGCAGGTGTTCTGACGGGGACAGACTCATCTTGCAGATGCAGAACCCGAGAATAAGAAGCAACAGTCACAAGTTGCAACAGGGAGAAGTCTGACTAGACATGAAAAAAAAAGATAGTATATGTATTTCCCAAGTCAATCTCATAGCTCCTGCAAACCTTTTGGACAATAATCATAAGCAAAATGCTTAGCAGACTCAGACTCCTTTGCAAATTTAAATTCAATGCCTGGGCACAGTTGGAAATTACCAAGTCTTCAGTTAACCTTAGAATCACCGAATCATAGAATCACCTAGGTTGGAAGAGACCTTAAGATCATCGAGTCCAACCATCACCCTAACACTGCCAAAACCACCACTAAACCATGTCCCAAAGCACCATGTCTACCCATCTTTTAAATACCCCCAGGGATGGTGATTCCACCCCTTTCCTGGGCAGCCTGGTCCAATGTTTGATAACCCTTTCGGTGAAGAAATTTTTGCTACTATCCAACCTAAACCTCCCCTGGCACAACTTGAGGACATTTCTTCTTGTGCTATTGCTTGTTACTTGGGAGAAGAGACTGACCCCCACCTCGCTACAACCTCCTCTCAGGTACTTGTAGAGAGTGATAAGGTCTCTCCTCAGCCTCCGTTTCTCCAGGCTAAACAATTTCAGTTCCCTTAGCCACTCTTCATAAAACTTGTTCTCTAGATCCCTCACCAGCTTTGTTGCCCTTCTCTGGACACTCTCCAGCACCTCAATGTCTTTCTTGCAGTGAGGGGCCCAAAACTGAACACAGTATTCGGGGTGGGGCCTCACCAGTGCTGAGTTCAGGGGGATGATCACTTCTCAGTGTCTATGGTTCTGTTCTACGACCAAAGACAGGGATCTGTTGAGCTCTGGCCCAACAAGCTCTGGCTTACAAAATACCTCTTCAGCTCCCTGCCGCACTTGATCCAAGGGACTGGCTCTCGACTGATCTAACATCATACAACAAATGGTGCCTTCTGTAATATTCCTCGGTGCATCTCAGCACTTTCACAGCATGATGGAAATTCAAGTGTTCTATTCCAGTGTGAAAATAAGAAAAAAATTCTGAAAGGACAAAGGGATAATATCACTTGTCCTGATAAGAAATAAAAAAAAAAAAATAGCAATTTTATTTTATTATATTATTATATTTATTATAGTACTATGTATAGCAATTTAATCATTGTTACTTTCGCAATATTTCAACAAAATATGTTAACCTTCTATACAGTTCTGGTTTTAGATTGTGAAACAAAAAGGAAATATTAAAGATCAATTTAATGGAATTACATTTTTCTTTTGTGTGATATAAATGAGATGGAACAATAGAAGACTCCTAATTTCTCCTTTGTATTTAAGTGTCTGTTCTAGATGTGAAGTAATCAGCTTCTTTAAAACAGTTTTGCTTCATACTAGAACAAAAGGCTGCTAAACCTGTATGTCTCTGCCAAACCTGAGTAAGGGTTGGGTTTTTTTGTTTTTGCTTTTTTTTTTTCTCCCTCATTCCTCTGGCTATATTCTTCATTCTGCATGTTTTTACTGCTGCTGCTTTCATTTCCCACTTGTCTCCGTCTTTTTGCACTCCCCTTCATTCTGCCTGTTAAAATGATCAGCATTTTAATAATCAGTGTTGATACTGAAATATTATCTTTGGGATTTCAAGCTCGGCTACCACTGAGATTAATGGGATAAAGGTGAGCTTGTTGTTTAAGACGGTCTGTTACACATAATTCGTATTTGCAAGCACCACATGAATGAAACTGTTAAAAGGTAAAATATTTGGGACAATCAGAACAAATTCTGCAGTCAACATAAATATATCCTTGGAATATATTTTTGTCACTTGCCTTAGGATTCATCTACCTGATGGCTCATGGAATCATAAACTAATAAACAACATCTGCAGAACAACAAAAATCCCAACGATCGACTGATTCTTTCTTAGAAACATTGTTATCTCTGTATGTTGGAACCACCAAACAGCAATTACAACCTGACAAACTAGTACACATATCTCAGATTCCCTTTCATGCCCTTATTTTTTCACTGTTTTTGTCCAGAAATCAATTTAGGCCTAAAATTTTCAGGGATATAATCCATTTGACTAGCTATAAGAAGACTCTCTTCATTATGTTGCTGAGCAGCCAGATGGTTTTCTACTCTCATTTCCCAGGATCTGCTAGAGTCCTTGCCCTAAAGATTAAATGTTACTTCAGACATCTACTTTCTCAAGTAGTCTTTCTAATATTCCACTCACCCACTCAGTCTGTACTCTTGTATCTATAAGGACAATGCACCTATAATTCCTTTCAAAAAGCTATAGTATTAAATACAAATTTTTTTCTGAATTTTGCAAAATTATGTGCTGTGTTATTTATGACCAGCAATGTTAAAGTGCTGGTTTCTAATAAAATTGACCCCAGTGTGACAAGCTCCATTTTCACAAAATACGTTTTCCCAAGGTGACTTGTAATCTTTCATCTAAATTCTGGAGTAGATCTTGGGGGAACAAAGTAACACAGGCATGTTTTTCTTTGAAATAAAACTTTTTGTTGTATATACATTTAAGTTCATTGTCATTTAACATTCTCAGAAAGAACTGACTCAGTTTTAGCCACATTTCTCCTATTGACACTAATGGGAGTTGTGCAACTACTAAAGTTTACAACCCATTAAATACCCAGAGGAAAATGTAAAACACTTCTGCTTCCTACTGCTGTACCTTAACTCAATAAAAATTGCTGAACTTCTGCTGTGCTGATGTAAGTGAGAGTTTTACCACCAGTGTCAAAGGGGGATGAATTTTACTCAGCGTATCAATCACCTTTATAGACAATCACAATATTTTTGGTAAGCTATTTAGTTCCTCAGAAAGAAATGAATCAGACATGCAGACTTTTGGGCCAAGTGGATGATCTGAGGGTGACATCTGAGGACTATCTAAGGGTAGGCCTGTCTGAGGGTGGCAGAGCACTGGAACGGGCTGCCCAGGGAGGTTGTGGAGTCTCCTTCTCTGGAGATATTCAAAACCCACCTGGACGCTTTCCTGTCCAACCAGCTCCACGTGAACCTTCTTCAGCAGGGAGGTTGGACTAGATGATCTCCAAAGGTCCCCTCCAACCCCTGCCATTCTGTGATTCTGTGACCATGAACTAACCCAACTGTACGGAGGCAAACTCAGCCTTGCTTCTTTGGTCAGAAAAGTTTCAGCATCAGCTTACCTGCGGTGCGTCCACCAAATGTCATGGGTGAAAACAGAGGTATCCATGGTCATACTGGACTAAAATACTTACTGTTTCCAGTGTGCTACCTTATGGCTTCCAGGTGTAGCCCCTGAGAGGGAGATGCTGTGCATTCCCTGCTGGAGGAAATGCACCCTTTTGTTGTCCTTCCTTTGTGGAGTGGTCACACCCCACAAATTGGCAAAATCTTGTTCTCATCCTAAATGCTCATCAATGCTTGCTGATCAAAGAAGATGCTCATCTGTATTTTTAGAGGGTTTTCTTTTCATTTGCTTTGTCAGTGTGTCTGTCGTGCTCTTTCCTGTGTCCTGTTGAAAGGTATTTGGGTTCAGCTGGACAGTAAGGGCAATGTGTTCTCATGCATGCCTGAGATGTTCTCTGTCAGCAATAATATCCTACCAAGTTGAAAGAATGGAACGATTATTTTTCCATCTTGACTTTACACGAAGCCAGCCAAGTAGAGAGGAGTTGAAGGAGGAGAGTTACTGTTACGGTTTATTCACCAGAAGGACATAAGCCGTTTTTGTTGGCATAGGCATATTATAATTGAAGACCAGAAAATTATTTCTTTTTAAATAATTATGAAATCAACTTAAATCACTCCAGCCCTCAGAAGAAGATATATTTTTGAGAAAGGAAGCATGCATTTGTAAAATAATGTCATATAACATACATTAAAATACGTGTATTATCATAGTTTTGAACATAAAAATATGTCTTTTATAACCTTTTCTCCTTTCAAAAGACAACACTTGTTCATCCATCAATATATAATGAGCTACACTGACAGAGCCAATTAGATTTTAGATTTCTGTGAGGAAAATATTACATGACAGATAGCCTGCTCAGATATTGGCATAAAAGATTTCTCTCTTTTCCTTGACCAATTATAATAACAGTTCCTAAATCATTCCTCAGTTTGTCTTTATATACACAGCACTAATAGGTAACCAGTGAAATTCAAAGGCTAGAGATTAGATCAATCCCAAACAAAATCCTAAAATCTAACAAAAATAAATTGTGAATTTCACACAGTACTATTTAGATGACTCTGGAATACATTCAGTGTTGATTGATTTTGGAGCAGGTGGAAACAGAAAGCAAAAGCTGCAAGTGCTGGGATAGTTCAGCAACTTTCTCAATTTATAAATTGGTGTTGCACATAATTTACTAACTGACTTAGGCTGATGAATTATTGGGATTTTTTGACTCCTTTTATCTAAGTGTTTTTCTTTAGACAGAATTAATTCCTATTTTTCTTCTTTTTTCCTCCTGGCTCAAAGATGAAATTTAGTTAAAACAAGGAGGAGAAGAGAGGTTTGGAAATCGTTAGGAATATAATCCAGAGACATTTTAATTGCAGTATTAAGTATTAAAGTATTTTCTTCTGTAATATCCATGATACTTGGTGATCACGGTGAAGAATCTTTCTTATAATCTGAAGTCACATTTTGAAAGATTTTTTCCTAGAGGAAATCTGCGATCGCATTGGTTGTGCGCTCGGTCACAGTACTGGGCACACACGTTGCCTTTCATAGCAGTGCCAGAGGAACGCAGGGGAAAAATCTAACAAGAAACCTTTCTGTTGCAGGCGAGTGTATTGATTTTGTTTTTAAATAGGTCTGGTGATCCATGGAAAATATACATATTTTAGCATTCACATTCTCCATCTGAGCTACGGTGAAATGTCAGCGGGAGAAAACTTTGCAATGTACCGCGTCTTCAAAACAAACACCAGACACTTTTTTTTTTTTCATTTTTACTTCCAGCATTTGCTCCAAAGTAGAGAATTATAGTGCTTCTGAGCCATTGGCCACTGCAGGCCTTGGGCAGGTGAAAGATTAGTACCAAGCAGTGGCAGCTCCATGGCTGCATGGCCTTCTGCCAGTTCAGGGCCATGAGCACAGAGATACCAGGTCCAGGTCAGGTGCATTTTCTCCCTCCTTCACACACCAAAAAGTGAGGAAAGGCTTGGGATGTCTGACACTTACGTTACTGCAGTCAGATGTGGGACCTGTAGGAAGGAAGCCCGAAGAGGACAATTTATTCTGCCTTTGTTTAAGGACAGCCCTGGGACTGTCCCTATGAAAAAACTGAAGGTAAAGAGGAGCTCCGTTATTGACTGCCCTTGCCTGTGTGCTTCTTCTCTGACACAGAAATACAACCCACTACGCTGTTGTTACCAAGTGAAAATTTGAACCGAGGCAGGTTTTTAAAATATTTTTCTTCTCTTTACCAAAGGCACACTGCAAGAACCCACAGTGCAGAGAAGTGTAAGTGTTCAAATGTATATAAGCCTTTGTGCAAACGTAGGCATTTGCTCTCTGTGTAGCACCTTTAACCATCATGCAGTCACCAGCCAAGGGTGAAGGTAGTACTAATTGTCACCTTTCCATAGAATCGTAGAATGGTTTGGGCTGGAAGGGACCTTAAAGATCATCTAGTTCCACCCCCCCTGCCATGGGCAGGGACACCTCCCACTAGACCAGGTTGCTCAAAGCCCCATCCAACCTGGCCTTGAACACCTCCAGGGATGGGGCAGCCACAGTTTCTCTGGGCAACCTGGGCCAGTGTCTCACCACCCTCATTGTTAGGTTCTTATCGTTTAGGGCAGAAAGCAGGTCTATATTGCAGCATAAAGAACATATTTCAAATCCATTCCTTTTGCATAACAGGCAGACAATAATTGATCAAATGTGGTTTTCATTCATCCCAAGTGAATTCAGTGTAGTTAGCTAAAATTCAATATCTAAATCACAATACCTGAAGAGATGTATTTTAGAGCCTATTCTGCAATACGGGGTAAATTTGAATTATTCAAGATACCTCAGTAATGTAGAACCATCTTCAAATATCTGTGTTCTTGCAATCTTTCTAACAGTTAAATATGCACACATATACCCATCTACCCTATATTTTCCTATACTTTCTTACAAAAAATCTGCATGCACAGTTATACAGCATGGAATATGTGCAAGTACGAGTACATTTGGAATATATATATATACACATACAAACACAAGACATACTAACTACCTATTTATATATTTCTATAATCCATATTTTTATTTTGTACACGTATATGCATGAGCATGTGTGACTACCTCTATTCACATTCAGAAAGAATTTATCAATCTGTAAAGTCACATGCACACAAACATTGTCTAATAGTAAAAAGATCTTTGTAATAATAATAAAACTGTGTAATTGCATCTCCTAAGCGCTTTGGACTGTTTCTCTTGCACTTTGCCATAGAGTACTGAAGCGGCAGGCTGAGATTACCATTTAGATTTTGGGGCTAAGAATAAGTAAGTGTGGACTTAGCTTGTCACTTACTGTATTATTCTGAACGTCTTAAACTAGACAAATTGTTCTGTAGTCTAGTCTTATATTTTAACACAATGTATACAAGTGCATACATATTGTTTTAAAAGATGAAATAAAAATAATAAAAACTTAATGTCTTTTCCATTGTCTATTAATTTTTTGCCTCTTGGAGAAATATCCTGACACATTGCCAGACATCTTACATTTGTTTGTACTTTTCTTTGTATCCATCTAGTTGACTTTGTGGCTGAGAGTTTGCATGTGTGCAGAACGAGACTGAGAGAGAGCCCAGCTGAGGAAATAAGGCCCATTCTGCAAATAACGAGAGCTACAGTCACTCCTTCCCCACACAGGAGCAAATTCAGCAATTTTGACTAAAACTCAGTGACAATTCTGTCCCTTCCGTAGTGCCAATGCCACTCAGTGTTTCACAGAGGAATCATAGTTGTTGAAGAAGCAGCTCCGCCGTCACTAAGTTGGTTTGGCTACCAGGAGCAACATGGGAAACAGAACTCTTTCCTGAAAGTGCCTGTGCTTAACAACTAACTCTATTAAACTTTGTATGGGCTGCATTTTCCACATACCTTTCATATTTTTCCCTTTTAATGTGTTCTACAGCTCAGAAAAGTCTCATCCCCTCAGCCTACAGCTACAAGCTAGTAGTCTGGAACCAAGATTAAATCTAAAAAATGTCAAATATAATGAAAAAGAGCAGAGGAGGAGACTGGATGGCTTAGTGGAACGGAAATGGTTTATGAAGTCTTTCACCTCGAACTCACTGCTCTGAATCTCCTGCAGACGGTAGTCACTGGGGGTTTTGAGCATTTCATAGTTGTTCAGCGACCGATACTAAAGAAGTTGTTAGTCTCAGCTGAGCTCCTTGTGCTTGGTGTCCACATCGCAGAAAACACAGCATCTGACGTTGAGAGAATTTTACATTGTCATTGGTGATATTAGTAAAGAACTAAAAGGTCGGAGAATGATGTATACTTGTCCAAAAGGAATTTATACATCCATTTCACCAGGATGTTACTAGCAATTGCAGAAGACCATTGATATTATTTTGATGTCTTTTTCTGCTCTTAATAAATTACCTTGAAAAGAGCCAGCAGCCATTTTGCTTTAATAAGAATTCAAGAACTACAGAAGATGGTGACAACTATTTATTTGTTTCCCTCTGATTGCCTATGTAGTCTTGAACAATACACAAAGATAAGGGGGGCCATCGTCCAGAATTTCTGCAATCTAAAGTTTTATCTGTGTAAATGATTTTTACCATGAAAATTAAAAATATTTACCATCATTTACCATTTACCAACCATTGAAATTATTTACACCTTTTACTTCTCATAAGGATGTAAGGGCAATGTTCTGAAATATTTGCCGACTACCTATTCCAATCTTATCCTTTGCAAGCTTATAAGGTTTATTGTTGTGAATGTGAGAATAGACTCTTCAGCTTAAAAAGTAACACAATCTAAACATTGCCTAAACAGAAATTTTAAACTTTTTCAGTCTTAAGAAGATCTGAAAAGATACATTTCAATAAAAAAGAAAGTATTTCCATCCCAACTTTTACCAGGAACTACTGGAAAGGTCCCTTGATTCTATAGAAATTCCCACTGCATTTGGATATATTAAGGAATAGGATAGAAGACTGACACAAGAGTAACAATTTCTTTACTGCTTTCAGAAATTTTCCAAATATCCAAGGCGTGCAAAGATTACCCTTTTGTTGTTTTTTTCTTTTTTTTTTTCTGTATTAGTGCCAGCACTTCTGCCTCTGCTCTTCCTCTCAGGCTTCCCCTTCCTTTTTTGGTAGTTCTCTTAAAATGTCAAAATTAATCACTTTCTAAGATTTATAGGCCAGTTAAGATTACAAGGAAGTTGTTCTCATTCTCTGTCATATGCGCAGGTAAATCTCTTTATTTACTCTGCAATTTTAAGAGGAAGTGTTTAGCAAGTCTGTAGCATGCAAACAGGAAACATTTTATCAGGCAGACAGGAGTGTACTTAAATCAAAAGGATAATGGAGAGAAATTTTTCGCTCATATTTTAACAAAGAACAAATATACTGTGTGCATTCATCCACTTTAAAGTCTATTTTTTCAGTAATTGAAACAGATCTCTGGATGTTATGATAAGCCCAGAGGCCCTCTTAAGGAAGTTAACCTTTAAATTGCAGTTCTGTCATGTTTTCCTGTCATACCTGGTGTGTCAAAGCAAGCAGGAAAATAAATCCGATTTTCTTATTTGTTGGGTTTAGTTTCATTCAGTTTCTTTGTGAGATATTTAGTTTATGGTGGATGAGAAATACCTGAAAGTCAGGAAGCCAAAAGTACTGTAAGCAACTGCAAAAAGAATTTAATGCATGAATTAAATTAAATTAAATACATCTTTTAAAGATGCATATTTGTATACATTTTACTGGGATCTGTCATAATGCAAAAGCTCATGATGTTAGCAAAAAAGTAAAGCATTGAGCTACACTAATAACTCTAATAGGTCTCCAGAGGAAAGACTTTCATGCTTTCTTGGGGAAAATCCCTCAGGGGTCCATATTGTGACCAGTACTGTTCAATATCTTCATCAATGATGTAGACCGTGGGATCGAGTGCACCCTCAGCAAGTTTGTGGACAACACCAAGCTGAGTGTTGTCATGTTGATTGACACACCTGAGGGATGGGATGCTATCCAGAGGGACCTGGATGGGTTCAAGAAGTGGGGCCCTGTGAACCTCATGAGGTTCAACAAGGCCAAGTGCAGGGTCCTGCATCTGGGTCAGGGCAACCACCGGTATCAATACAGGCCAGGGGGTGAAGGGATGGAGAGCAGCCCTGCCGAGAAGGACTTGGGGGTACTGGAGGATGAAAAACTGGACATGAGCCGGCAATGTACATTTGCAGTCCAGAAAGCCATCCTGGGCTGCATCAAAAGAAGAGTGGCCAGCAGGTAGAGGGAGGTGATTCTGCCCCTCTACTCTGCTCTCGTGAGACCCCACCTGGAGTACTGCATCCAGCTCTGGGACCCCCAACATAAGAAGGACATGGACCTGTTGGTTTGGGTCCAGAGGAGGGCCACAAAAATGATCAGATGGATGGAGCACCTCTCCTGTGAGGCCAGGCTGAGAGAGTTGGGATTGTTCAGCCTTTCAATTCTTAAAGGGCGTCTACAGAAAAGATGGGGACAAAGTTTTTAGCAGGGCCTGTACTGATAGGACAAGGGCTAATGGCTTTAAACTAAAAGACGGTAGATTTACACTAGATAAAAGGAAGAAATTCTTTACTGTGAGGGTGGTGAGACACTGGCCTAGGTTGCCCAGAGAGGTGGTAGATGTCCCATGCCTGGAAACATTCAAGGTCAGGTTGGATGGGTCTATGAGCAACTTGATGTAGTTGAAGATGTCCCTGCTCATGGTAGGAGGGTTGGACTAGATGACCTTTAAAGGTCCCTTCCAACCCAAACTTTTGTATGATTCTATGAAAATAACTTTACGAATGTAGGCTATCAATTACACCCATGGAGATAATACTTTTTCAAAAACTTCATGTCCCAAATCTAAAAGAAATATTCACAAAATATAATGAAATACAGCACTTTTCTATCACACAAGATAGCTTAGGTAGTTGTCATTTCACAGTTTGCTAAATTTATGTGAGGTGGTCTGTAAAAGCAATACAAGTGAGTAGCATTGTTTTTGACAGGTGACATCCCACTTCAGAACTTAAAATCCAATCTTTTTTTCCTCCTTCTTCCCACTTTTCCCTTTTCCTTTTTATTTTTCTTTTTTCCATTTTCCTCACTTCCCTCTTCCCTTCTGGTTTTCCTTTCCATTTCTCCCTTCCCCTTTCCTTCTCTTCACACGTTCAGCTCCTCACTATACCATATGTTGGCAAAGAACACCTCCCTGTGTCTTGCAACTCTTTCCTAAGGTTAGCACTCCCTACTGGCTTCTCCTGAATCTTTCAGCTGCATTAAGTGCTAATCCTTTGTGGGTTTCTTCATTTTGATTTCTGGGTTGGTGGGTTTGGGGTTTTTTTTGGCTGTAGAGGAGCTGTAGATTTGTATCCACAGCACTACCAATTTTATTATTTCTCTCACGTGTTTCATGTTATTTTCTGGTCTATTGTTAAGAAGAAAAAGGGTTTGACCTTAAGTAAAAGTAAGAAGAAGTAGAAAAATAGAAAACATCCATCAAAGAATTAGCTCTGGTGGAACTAGCACAGTAGTAGTAGGAAATACGTTGTGTAATGGTGAAGTATTGAAAGACAGTCCGGATTTTTTTCGCTCTGAAGAATATTATGTAGGTGAGTTCCAAGCCTTGACACAGCAAAAACAACACCTTTTCTTGCAGAGCTGGTGTTACTGATGTGCTTTTTCTTTTCTTGATGACCTGCAGTTTTGTCTTTTTTGCAAACTGTATTCTATTTTCTATTATAGATAATATATACAATTATATAGTATAGAATATATGTACACTAAACAGGTCCTTAAAAATATGAAACACCTGATCCAAAAAATCTATGATTTATGATGAACTCTGTTTACAAAGTGGAATAAAAGGGATGAAGCACCACCAATCATAAATCCAGTTTATTCCCATATTAGAACAGAGGCAGGGCAAACTGGTGACTATACAAACTAAGTTAAGGGATCAGTTGTATCAGACTAATGCCAAGGCTGCCCTAGAACACAGCGTGGAATATGGAAAATAATGGTGGCTATTTGCATCTGTATTAATACTTTGCCTGCTTGTTACTCTGCACTCTCTGAAAACTAAAGGAATCAAGGATAAGGGAAAGAATTTTCCCCTGTCCATATGTTCACATTAGTATGTATGATATTTTTCAGTCTAGTAAATGATCTTTTTAAAATATATTTTATCATTCTCTTGTGTGTTTCTTCACTCAAACTTATCATTTGTAGAAAATATTTGACTAAGCTTCATTAAGTAGAATATTCAAGAATCAATTAACATGAGAGCTTTAGAAATAATTTGTGAAATGAAGCAGAAGCTTCCTTTTTGAAAGAAAAATACGATCAATACCAGCCGTCAACTCACACTATTTCCTATTCCTTGTGCTTTGCACTGTCTCATCCCTCTTCCTTTTCCCTTTGTGCCAATGAAAGGTTCAGAGATTATCTCAATATCGTGATCTGGAACATTCAAAAAAAGTACACGATGCTTTGCATGCAGGAAACAGAACATTACTGACAGGTCGGGAGTATGCGTGTGACCCTGCGCTAGAGCATCCAGCACCCAGCTATGAGCAAAATAAATCAGAAAACCACAGAATTCATATCATAACAGTTTAACACTATAGTGTCTTCTCATCATGTGGAAACTGACTGGTGGATGTTTAGATCATTGTACGTGCATCTAGCGCTCGATCTTCAAATGATGGGTTTCAAGCTGATGCATCAGAGCCATCCACACTCCGGTGCCAAAGCAAAAGAAAAAATTGAAATTCTAGTTCAGTACTGGGTAAACACTTCCGTGTGGCCTGACTCCAATATCAGCACTTCATTTTAATGATAATGGCAGCTCTGGTGTTCATTCTAAACTCCTTAAATGTACTTAACAACCTGTTTATGCTTGGAGTGTAGTGAGTTTATGGGGACAGCCAAATGAAACAGATAAGTGTATTATGTAAAACCGTATTCTGAAATGTTTATTCTAGCAGTTAGTATGCATATGGAGTAAATTTGTAAACCGTTATCCTCGGGTTTCATGCATTTTAAATAAAGCATATTTATTTTAATTTAGAAGCAGACAATTATGTGGGAAATGGAAAGATTTTGACAGTACAACAGTAAATTGGGCATTGTTTGAAAAGGTATACTCATCTTAAAATCATCATTAATATTTCATGCGTCTGAATTTCTGTTGCGTGTAGGTTGTATGCTCTTCCAGCCATGGATCAGCAGCTGCAGCTACTAAAGCTCTATTTCCATTCATATATTAAAACTGTGTTTAGCACAATGGCATTATTTCTCCCTTTAACCAACAAACTGATTTCTAGAATGAAATCAAGGAATCGGAGTCTGGCTCATCCTGAATGATGGAGCATGTCCAGAGATGTTTCAGTGGCACAAAGGGAAAAGGAGGAGGGATGAGACAGTGCAAAGCACAAGATGCTGGAGCGTGTCCAGAGAAGGGCAATAAAGCTGGTGAGGGGTCTGGAGAACATGTCTTATGAGGAGCAGCTGAAGGAATTGGGATTGTTTAGTCTGGAGAAGAGAAGGTTGAGGGGAGACCTTATTGCTCTCTACAACTACCTGAAAGGAGGTTGTAGTGAGATGGGAGCTGGTCTCTTCTCCCAAGTAACCAGCGATAGGACAAGAGGAAACGGGTTCAAGTTGCGCCAGGGGAGGTTTAGGCTGGACATTAGGAAAAAATTTTTCCCTGAAAGAGTTATCAAGCATTGGAACAGGCTGCCCAGGGAGGTGGTTGGGTCACCGTCCCTAGAGGTGTTTAAAAGTCGTGTAGATGTGGTGCTTGGAGACATGGTTTAGTGGCAGACCTGGTAGAGTAGGCTCAATGGTTGGACTAGATGATCCTAAAGGTCTTTTCCAACCTAAACAATTCTATGATTTTAAGATTCTACGAATGTGTATGTGTGTTGCAGGACATCTATTTATCATTTTGTCACCACTAGCACTTCCAAAATGTCTATCACCATCCCACTTGCAAAAGTTATTTTTAAATGGCTAGTCACTATTAAAGGCACAGTCAGTCTGATTTTTTCTAGCTGTGAAATCATTTTTGCACAATTTATAATAAATTTTTGTAACCTCATAAAAGAAATACCTTTTTTCTTCAAATGCCTTCTCTATGGAAGACATTTGCTACACATACATTTCTATAGTATATATGTGAACTCCTTTTAAAACTGTTAAAATAGTAACAAAATAGCTAGACTTTTACCAAAAGGGTTTTGCAAAGAGATATAAGGACAGAAACTGGTAATAATTGTAATACTGTTTTCTTAGATGGAATTATTTTATTTGAGGAAAAGGAATTAAGCTGAATTAAATTTTTTGAGATATTTGGATTCAAGTAGGAAATTTCAGACTATATTTTATTATCGAGTCCAAAGTCAAGACTGAGCTGTACCTTTCGACATAAACAGCTGATTGGGTAAAAAAACCAACAGAAATATTCATAAGTACAAAGAACAAGTCTCCTTTTTCTCACTTACATTGCATTTTGTCCACGTCTTACTACTCCTATCATTTATATATGTGCCCAGATACAGTAAGTCCAAGTTAGCAGTGCTTCAAAGCTGAGTTAGAATATTATGTTCTTTAAATGCTGTTATAAAACAAAACCACTAACCTTTTGTCAATGTATCCTGTCCTGAAGCAAGTAGAAGGAATTCTATTGACTAGATTTTTTTCTAAAGGAAACAGATTTATGACCTTCAATAAGGGGTCTGAGAATCTTAAGAAATTAAGGATGCAGGTATGTTACCTGGGGCATGTGCATTTCCATGGTAAATATCAGCAGGAAAACAACCACATGAACTGAACAACCAGTAAGTAGAGAGAATCATGAGAACACAACTTTTGCTTCACGACTTTTGCTTCACTTTTGCTTCCCGATCACAAGAAAACTGTTTCAGGGCAGAACTAAAACTCTCTCCAACATTCTCTCACTAAAGAATGCAGCTTGATTTTATGGTACAGAAGCTGTGACTTTTACCCCTAAGGCACAAAACAGCTTTGATACACAAGAGAAAATAGGAATGCTTAAGGGGCAGAGCAGCAAGTTCCTTTTCATTAAGAAACTGGCATGCATATAATATAAATCTCCTGTGGGTTTGCACACGTCTTGTTCTCAATGGGGAAAAAGTGTGCAAGCTTCTCTGAATGAGGAAGAGAATTAGAAAATAGCATCTGAGGGCAACGGGTAGCAGACGCGGCTCATCAGCAGCCGTGGTAAGTGACTAAACAGATTCAGAAGTTTGTATCAGCCTGACTTTCCCTGTCAATTGTCAATATAGGATTGATGCTGCCAACTACCCAATTCCACAATAATGGGGAAAAAAGAAAAAAAGGAAAAAAAAAAAAGAAAAAAACCACCTTACACTTCTATATATATAACTATATCCTTTATTTGTAAGTAAACCATAGATTTCAGTGAGGTTACTGTTGTTAACAGAAGATAGCACCTTGTAGGATTGAGCGTAATATAGCCTGTGTCAAAGCTAAAAGCAAAATACAAGTCCTTTTAAAACAAACATGCTGTATGCACTTGATCCTGAAGTAGATTTATATTTCAGTTTCAGGTGTATAAAATAATTTCAGTGGACAAATTTAAGAATTATGCTACAAATCAACATCTAATCTTAAGGAAAATCATAGGTTGGAATTTATGAGAGTAAATCAACAAATTTGCACAGATTTTTTTTTTTTTTTTTTTAAAGACAGGAATCGTTATTTTGATAGTCTGATCTGGTTAAATAATTTAAACTCAGATCTTCTTTTTAAACAACAACAAAAATATCTTAAACCCGTATGGGTCAGCTAAGCATAAAAGTTTCAAAAAGGTCTGGGAATGAAAGCTCTTTAATGTTCAATGTTTTCCAAATGTCACAGATTTTAGAAAATGTTTTATGAACTCACAACATGAGTTCAAATTTAGTGAATTCTTTCCTCCATGAATAATTCCCTTGTTGTTTTCCAGGGACCTTGAATTACAAGACATGCTTGTCTACCCAGGGAAGTACATGTTATGGAAACAATGAAGAATAGCAAGAAAGAAAACTTTGTATGCTGTTGTTGTTCTTTCCAGAAATGTAAATAATCCCAGGCTATTCACCAGTTACCTTAGAGATGAACTAGCCACTAAACCGTCAGGGAAATTAATTATCCTCTTGTAGGAAGAAAACGCTGGGGAAAATGTACTACAGTATCTGGAGTGGTGAGACAAGTCTCCTACTTGCTGCGTTAAAAAAAAAAAAAAAAGAAACTCTTTTCTAGGTATTACTATGTTAGTATAGGATGGGATATTATCGTCATCCAATAAGGCCAGGGAAGAACTTCTGGCTTTACACGGGAGGCATTTACTGTGACTTACTCCTACTGACCATCTACAGTGAGGCACCACCTACCACTCAGTCATAGTTTCTCATGCAAACTGAAAGCAGAGTCCCCAAGAACAAGGGAACATCTTGCTGGTCCAGAATATATTTTCCTGCCCTGATATTGAGAAAAGCTAACTTGAATATGTGAGTCACCGAAGGAAAAAAAAACGAGTTGGCAGTGTACCAGTGACAAAGAAAGCAAAACACCAACAATGGAGAAACTAAGCCTGGTGGAAATTACTGATATGAATCAACCGTTGCTCAGCAAGTACTTCTGTAACTTTAATCAAACGCTAGGAAATGTAAAATTAGACTGGTCCAAAGTTATTTCTCTAACCTTAATTTGCTTGGAACTAACTTTGCATTCCTGAAGGTAGGGCACACCTAAGGCACAGAAGGCCTTTAGTCAAAATTGCAGATAAGTGTATTTGTGCAGCGATACAATATCAACAAAGCTATCTATATTGAGATTTTAGTACCATTAGAATGAATTAGGTTAAGATTAAACTGTAATTAAAAAATCAGCTTTCTCTGACCTTTGCTGTTGTTCCTACAGAATGCTACAATTCCAAAGAATTTTTCCCGCAATCCTTAATCTCTATTTTGAATCACTGAGGGAAAATCGGGTGAGTTAAATTAAGAAGACAGGGAGCCACCTGACTGACCTTTTCCCTCCACTGTAAAATGAATACACCCTTGAGAATCTCAAGTTGTTCACTGAGATAGGAGAAACACTTTGAAGAGTGTAATTGCTTGAGCCCTTGACTGCATTTGTAATTTCTTGCGCAAGACTTTCAGCTTTCCTAAATTGTCAGGAACCGAGCTGCAGCTTCAGCACCTGGCAACGGTGCTGCCCTTAGACCGCAAAAATAGGTGTTTGTTTAGCGCAACAGACCTTGGGGCAGACATTGTGCAACACCCACCCGCCCCCCCTTATTTGTGTGATGCAAGAAGACATGGAGAATAGGGGAGTGTTGGGGGTGTTGGTAGATGAGAAGCTCAACATGAGCCGGCAATGTGCACTCGCAGCCTAGAAGGCCAACCACGTCCTGGGCTGCATCAAAAGAAGCATAGCCAACAGGTCGAGGGAGGTGATTCTGCCCCTCTACTCTGCTCTTGTGAGACCCCACCTGGAGTACTGTGTCCAGCTGTGGAGCCCCCAACATAAGAAGGACATGGACCTGTTGGAGCAGGTCCAGAGGAGGGCCATGAAGATGCTCAGAGGATTAGAGCACCTCTGCTATGAGGACAGGCTGAGAGAGTTGGGGTTGTTCAGCCTGGAGAAGAGAAGGCTCAGGGGAGACCTTACAGCAGCTTTCCAGTATCTGAAAGGGGCCTCCAAGAAAGCTGGAGAGGGACTTTTTACAAAGGCATGTAGGGATAGAGATTAGAGAGATCAGACCAGCTCAGCAAAGGTGATGTAAGGAGGTTATTGCACCTTCATTCCCTCAAAATACTGACTTCTGCCAGCCTCCATCTCAGTATTCAAACCCCAGCACTTCCTTCCCCCCTCATGAAGCTTCAAGGTCTCATTGACTTCTCCCAGTCCCTCTCTCGCTATCCCCAAATATCTAACTCCTCTGAGGCTGCCTAGAGGCACTCTGCCCTCTCAGATCCATTCTCTATCTCAGACCACTTACTTTCACAAGATGAATTTTGGCCATTCCACGGACATATCTTTTTATCTTGACTTCTGGGATAGTGGAATTCAAATTTGGTTACTGCTGTGAAGCTTGAGGCCCTCTCCAGTTAGAAAATACTGACTGCCACACAGCACTGGAACTTCTAAGAGCATACTGTGGCAGCAAAATGGAAAATCCATCAAAATACAGCAAACTCAAAATGGGTAGGGATGCCGCGTGAGTGAAACTAGAATTCATTACACAGGGAAGATGAGCCCTCTTCTTTGTCAATGTCAGAGCAGTTGAGCTTACCAGGGAAGAGTTTGGGAAAGTGACCTGGAAGGCTGTGAGATGTGGCTTCTTTGCCCAACAAAGCAAATTTTGTATGAGGTGGTATTAGACCTTACTGATGACCGGTCAGACCATAAACCTTTATTTTAAACATGTTAGCTGCTTCTAAATGTAAGACTATCTGCACCTCTTCGGAGACCTGTTTGAAAGCCCTGAAAATAAACCAAAGGCATGCTAAGCTTAATGAGCTCTTGATATCCTACTACTGTTACTATTACTAATGATTCTGATACTACTAAGTAGTAGTCATACACAAACTCTTCTTACACACACCCCTAAGCTTTATAAAACAGTCACTGTCTCAATTTTATGTCAGAGGAAACTGAGGCACAAAAGCTGAACCTCAGCCAGAGGATTCGTGTCATGGAAATGGTCTGTCTAGTAAGTTCAAGTTTTTATTTTAAGTTCAAAACAATGGATTATTAGGCAAGCAACATATCTACACACAGTTGTGTTCAAGTAGTTGAGCCAAGATGCAGCAAATAGGAACTGACCATCAGACTGAAAGCTAGCTGGAGTCAACCCTACCCAGATAAGTTTCTCTGAAGTTGCGTTGGTAAACTCTCTCAGATTTTCTTATTTCCCTGTGTTATTGAATATGTGTTCTAAATGTTCTGAATGTGTTCTGAATATACTTGCTATACGTTGTGGAAACTACTCTCTCTTTTGTCTCAGACCACCATGAAAAGGCAAGGACATGGTCTTGAACTTAAAGGTTGATTTTACCTATTCAATATGAACACAAAATAGGCCCATTTCTTTGTCGGTTTAGATTTTCAGAAAAAATATAATAAAATAAGAATCTAGTGCTCCAAATAAAACACTGCAAAACCAACTTTAATCTCTGAGTCATTAGAAAACATTGTTTACAGTTCAGAACACAGAGTACATCCTGAAGTGACCATCCATCATTGCTCTGAATTGCTGGAGGAAATAGAAATAAAATAAGAAAGCAGTCTATGATTTTATATTAATTGCAACTCCAAGATGGTCTTACCCCAATCAAAATAAGGCCAGTCTGATGGAATTTATAGATAGGTAATATCGAAAACATATTTCAAGCCTCATTTTATGTCAAGGTACAAAAATCAGATTTTAGATCAATGGCGTAATAAAATAGTACAAAGTGGCTGATGAAAGCTAACTTGGTTCCAACACAAGAATTCATCATGATAAACATATCTCTCATTTCCACATCTGTCATCCATTTTTAAAACCAATAAATCATTTAAGTATGGATTTAACTGTTCCTACAAGTCGTTATAGCATTATGTGCTGCACTGAAGGAGAACTTTAACAGTAATGCACTTTTCTGAATTCAGAATTACAAAAAATGGATTAGAAGGTTAAGTTATGCTCACATAACTACTGTGCACAAACACAACTGACAGCAAAACAACCGGTCTTTTTCTGGCTGGCATTTCTCTCTTCCACAGGCTTGAAGTCGCTGTTATTTTCATAGAAATTGGTGAGTGATTTAGATTAAAACCTGGCCAGGTAAGCAAAACGCTTGAACCTGAGGGCAGAATGTAGGTAGCTGTGAGCTGGCTTGGGTTGCGACTGGAGCGCTGAGGGCAAGGCTGAGACTTGTTGCATCCTAAGCACAGTTTGAGCCCTGCGAGGCACGGCCGGAATTTCGGCTGCGCGGCCCTTAATGAGAACCGCCGCACGCCCAGCGGAACGGGCTTACAGACCTCGCCAAACCCCCCACCTGAAAACATCCCGCTGCTCTTGGACTGATCTGCTGAGTTTTTTCCTTCTCTGTGTGGTAAAAGGTTTGGAGGAGGGAGAAAGGACTCTGGAGGAAAGGAAAAAGGGTGGGGGGGG
>VYXH01001651.1:266058-297231 GCA_013397275.1 Burhinus bistriatus
GAAAAAGGGTGGGGGGGTGGGGGGGCGCTGGGAGGAATGTTGAAAGGCTCATATCATTTTCATCCTTGATCGCAATTGAAGGAAAGCCGGGCAAAGTCAGAAGGATCGCAAGTCCCAGCAAACATAATCAGATTCTGATTTCATTACTAAGCTTTGCATAGCCTTGATAAGAGAGATGATTAGAGAGAAAGTCAGGGGTAAACTCACTTTATGGATCTTTATTTCAGAATTTTAATTCATTTACTCTAGCAAAAGTTAACCTTTCATTTTATTATAAGTATTTTTAAGAGAAACTCCTTAGAAATTCTCCAAATCCTCATTCAGAATTGTACTAACTTCTAAAAATACTGTGACAGTGTGCATAAAAATGAAAGCACTTTTCCTGCTTTAGTATAAATATTTAATAATTTGGCAATACACTAGCTGTATTTAATTTATTTTTAATTTTGCAATGACTGCACTTTTAACTATTTAACACGCTAGTCTTACATTGGAATCATGAAGTCAGTCTAAGCATTATAAACAACACTGTAGACAGCATTCATCACTATAAGAGCTAGTGGAAAAAATCCTACAATCTCTCTAGTTGTTATAATAATGATGTTGGTTTCCTGTTCACTACAAGGGTAATTAATGAAGAATTTGGCTGAACTGCACATACCAGGCAGCTAAGGTAATACTTTATGTACACATTTCACTACAGCATAATACACAATACAGGGTTTGTTTTCTTATTTCTGACTTTGAAGATCAATCAGGTCACTAAGCAACCAGAATATTGAGCTATAACTATTAGTACTTTGCTGAAGCTGTGTGTAATTTCATTAATTCTTCTGCTAGTGCTGTCCGTCTAAGATAGTGAAAATTTCATTACTGTCTCTGAATACATTTCATGCATAACAAATGAACAATCAATTAAACATGATTTTTTTTCTTATTCTTTTTGTCCCATTTGTCCCTAAACATTATTAATGTTCTACATGACATTCTTGCTTCCCTTCACATTTTAAGTAATCATTGGTCTTTTAATAAAATTCACCTTTTCCTAGCCTCGAACAAGCTGACAAATTAAAAGAGAAAATACTATCTGTTATTCACATGGTATTCTGCATGACTTCGAGCTTTGTGATGTGCTTAGAGATTTAGGAATGAAGGAATCTGGATTTTGTTTTGTGCCTCATATCTGGTTGCACACTTATCAAAAGCATCTATTTAAAATGCTAAGACTGACTATAGTAGAAACAAACCTTCAAAAGGGAGGCTCGCAAAAACTTTGGCTGACTCTGGTCAAGAGCTAATACGAGTGACTTTGGGTCTTTCTTTTCACATGAGCTCATATCTGATTTTCATCTCGCGTAATGCATTTCCATTTCTATTGTGCAGCAGAGAGGCTTGTCCTTACCCACGCTCACCTCTTGTCACGGCAAGCTGCTCCAGCTGTAAAGGAGGGCTCAAGGAAGCATATTCTTTCCTTGCGCACCCGCAGATTGCTGGATATGGTTAACAAATACTTCACACTTCGCCCTGCTACAATGAAATGCCAGAGATAGTAAAACACTGAGAATGGCTAATCTGGAAATCAAGACTCTCCACTTCAACAGCCTAATAGTCACCGTAATATCATTCATAGATTTAGAAGGAGGAGGCTGAAAAAAGTGGAATGGAATACAGAGATAGGAAGATTCCTGTTCGGTTTTCTGAACATCTTTGGGTTTTTTCTTTAACAATACACTATTAATAAGCAAAGCTCCCAATTAGTTTCAGTATCTGGCACCAGCATGGATTTACAACAAACTAACCAGTCTCCAAATGCATTCACCCACAGTATCTAATCAACCATCTTCTCAGAGACAGTAGAGAAAGCGAGAATTTACTAGAGGAAGCAAGGTCCACTTACCATGGACTTATAAACTACTTATACTTAGTTAAAAACACTTATCAATTATTTCAAAATACATCTGCTGGTGGCCGGAACAAATCATAAATTCATGCAATGCAGATGAGCCTGAAGGAACTGTCTGCCAACAGAATTCACTCAAAGTATTGAAATAATAACTAAGGCCGCATAATGTTTGAGTTCAATCATGCATATGCATTTCCAGTACAACCAGTATAAAATATGTACATCTAGAAGAGAAAGAAAGACGTAAGCAAATCTTCTAAGTGCAAAACATCATTGAATTCGTTCCATGTGAGTTTGTAGCTTCTCTGATGCACACTGTGGTCCAAGTTCCCCAGGCTGTAAATCCCTGGTCTTCATGAGCTACTTTCCATTATTGCTCCAGTTCTTCTGATACTGTTTAGGATGGGTCAAATACAAAACATGCCTTGAATGAAAAAAATTATGATGTCAGAGCAAGTTCTTAATTTTAGACCCCAGTTAAACAGACAAGCAAAACACTGTATCAAGCTTCTTCATAAAGAAAAGTTGATTTTAAGGAGCTGTTGGGGACGAGGTTGCTTTGCAAATACATACATTCTGTCATTGTGCAAAAAGTAGCAGCTTATTTAATTTTCCACACATTTACAGACACATCTAAGTGGTCTGTGAACTACCCATCCCACATCAAGCAACCCCAACACACATAAAATCACTCCATTTGCTTGCCCAGCCATGGTGGAACTCCCTCTTTCGTCTTATTTCCCTTTCCAAAACCTCACCTCTCCGCCATCTGGGAGGAAGGTTTTCCCCAGGGCGAACGGAGCAGCTGCTGTACAGCAAAGTAGGGAAGCTGAGACAATGTTTGGCAGAAGCACCCTGCTCTTAGCTCCCACCCAGAGAAGGTAGCAAGCATTCGCCATGCAGAAAGACCTTCGTTCTGGGTGGAGATATAAGGCAGTGTTGCAAGGGGTATTCAAAGGTCTGAAGTGATGTAGAAGTGGTAGAGGTGGTACTTCTGGAAATTTAGCCTGCCTACTTCAGTCTGCCACTTGCTCAGATTCATTGTTTTTTCCACAAAATAGTAGGTGCAGAATACCTTTTTATACCTGTACATCAAAATCATTATTATACCGTGCTACCAGCTCTGCTGTCTATAAAACCTACAAAGAAGAAGAGTCACCTTCAGCCTTCACCAAATGTTTAATGAGGGCCATTGTGTCCATGACTGCGATTGCCAAAAGAGATGTGAATAATGCAGCAATTGTTTCACTTCCTAGTGCTTTTTTTAAATGAAGCTAACCTAATTTTAGTTCATAATTTTCTTTCAGAAATTGACTAGAGTTCTTTGTGAGCTGCTGCGAAGTTTCCACCACCGCTGTCACCGCCACTACTTTCTGAAAAGCTCTTTGAGTCACTGTTTAAAGAAAGAAAAGATAACACATTTTCATCCTATTCTAGTCTAATTTAAGATAACATGGAACACTTTCCTTGCAGTAGTAATTTACTATTTAAGGAAAAGGGGAGGGGATAGATTGTTTACTATATTTTACTTTTCTGCTGAAGCAAGGATGTGAAGAAAATGCTATCTGTGTGAACACATTTCACATTTAAAGGAGAAGAGATGAAAAGTCCATTAAGTTGCCCAAGTAAAATGGTAAAAGTGGTATACTGTAACAGGAAAAGCTTGACGACTGACAGCTCTGCACTGCTCTGTCTGTTCCATATTCTTTAAAACATACAGCTGGTAGATGGAAACAGGGAAAATGAAGATTGGCCATGTAGGTGATTTAAAGGGTAACAATTCCCCATCACAAGAAAATTAAGAGCTCCGAGGAAATTTTGTTGTTCAGATCTGTGAATAGTGGAATGGGAGGTTTGGAACATTTAATCAGAAAGCTTGATGAAGTTAAAGATGTAAACTATTCCTTAACATGTTCAAAATTCCCACTGACTTCGATGGGAACTTGGCATGAGCAAAGGATGCAAGCCAAGACATGAATTTTCATACTTGGGGTAAACACAAGAGAAAGCTCCTGTTGTTCTTTGCCTGTGAGTCACAGCTCCCTTATTTGCAGTGAGCCTCCTCCCTATCGTTAAGATAGGAATCAACTCCCAAAGGAAGGGTCTGGACATTCTTGCATTTCCCCTGTCTCAGACCACCACGAGTTTGCCCCAGTGAGGAAGGACAACACCACATCTATATCTGGTCCAATTCATTTGTAATATGTGGTGAAACGAGTGCAATGTTTGATGAGTACTATAACTTCTTATGATTCCTTTTTCTTCTACACCATTTTGCAGATTCACTATGTGAATACAAAATTAAAGTTATGCACCTTAATATGCAACTTTAATGAATTGATAATAACTTTTATAAAATGTGTGGTTAGCAAAGCCTTAACTGCATATATTATACCAATTCTAAAAAGCAGTATAAGTTCAGAGTATCTTTTATTTCTTTCAGCTGTAATGATTTTGGATGGGATAAAATGTCACGTAAGGGGATAAACTATTAATTCCTTTTTCCATGTAGAGTCCCACCCCCAAAGGTACTTGAAGGTTGTTATTTTTGTTGTATTCTTCCAAGAATTACATGGAAGATGTTCCAAAGTGATTAAATGCAAATGATATAGTGGCATATTACCGGGAATTAAAATAGCTTTTTCCAGAGGGGAAAATTCCTATGTCTTCATACTGTGCCACTTGCTATAAGCAGTATTCTAGTATCCACAGACTAAAGGGACTAGAACTCCCTAATCTTACTTTTAAACCCTTCAGCAATAAATTTTATGTATTATGTATTAAACACCACTAGTGGGAAGATAAACATACTCTGTATTCATGTTTGATGGGTTTTTTTTACTGATATGGAAGTTTTGTTTTGTTTACAGCTCTGCTTCTTACGGCACAAAACCCTGGCTTCACCATGTTTGAACTCCAGCTGACTTAGTCTCAGCTGTATTTTTTCACACAGCTCACCTATTTGATTTGATCAGTCCAATTGAATATATCTGCCAGCTAGGGTTGCAGCCAATTTGCTAAGTTATCTACCAAACCTTTTCCAAGAGATTATCCTAAATTTGTTGAAACAGAGAAAACTAACGTGGATGTTTTAAGTGACACCATTTTTTCATTAGTAGAAATCTGCTAATTTATTAAATTTTCTTAAGGACAGACAAACCCTTTCCTCACCTTTCAAAAGAAATTCGGTGCTGAGAAAGATTGAAGTTTTAAATGCAAAGAGGACATCTGAATAACAGAGGTACAGGGTGATACGATGTGTATATCTAAGACGAAACCAAATTGTATGTGATGAACAGGGTAAAGGTCTAATAAAAACCATGTAAACGAATGATTTCTGAAAGGTTCTGGCTGTAGACCTGTTGGGTAGGGCTTCATCTGACGCTACCCCAGTGCAGAGCAGCTTGCAGTGCATTTTGCATGAGCCCCCGTAGGATTCTCACAAAGTGACGTGAGAGGCAGTCAAAACCGCAAAGCACAGCGGCATGTCACCTGCGAAAGCTAAAAACCTCCATGGAGCTGACTGCTTCAGCCAGGGACTTTGTGCTACTTGGATAATGCTGAATAAACTGATGAAGGCCAAAAACGGGCTGGTAACTATGTGGATTAATGTTTCCTGACACTTTCCATGATAAAATGCTGATTTTAGTACTTTTCAATTTGCCAATAGGTAGACATTCGGGCTCAAACGTTCCTTTGTGTCTGCTCAAAGGGGGCTAAAATGTGTTAGAATGTCTTTTTTGCCAAAACAAGCCAGTCATTTCTGAGAACGAGGCAAGTATGTTGTTTCACTCATGATAATAAATCAGAAAGGAGGGGGGAACGGAAGAAGATGATAAGGGAAGAAGTTATTTAAATAGTTAATATAATTTGAAGCTGCAGACTGATATTTGGCAGCTGGGGAAAACAATGTGGGATGAAAATTGAAATTTGGCTTTTGTTGCGACTGTAAATTATAAGGATTTGGGAAAAAAATTATTCAGGCTCAGCAGAGACTTCTTGTCTTAAGCAGAGAATATTAGTCAGGGAAGGAGTAGAGGGGTTCCACTTCTGGCTACGCAACATTTTTCTTGTATATGCAGCTCTGTGATATTTTAAAGCCAGAGGCACGAGAAGAGAAAATAAGGAGCGTGTGTTGAGCTCAGTAGCATGAACACTTATTTCGGCCATGTATGGGTAAAGAATGGAGCGGCAGGGAATAGGTGCAATGAGAAAGAGTATCAAAGGGATCAGGCACTGGGGGACTGGGACTCTATAATGTAAAAAGAGGGGAAAGGTGGGATTTGTATTGGGGAATGTGTCAGAGGAACTTAAGGAATAAAGATTGTAATTGATATGATGGAGAATATGGGGCTTGGATGAGGACCCGAGGCTTTGGAAGAGAATAAGATCAGCAAGAAAAGTCTTTGAGGAATTGGCAGGAGAATCTGTGACAATAAAACCATACTGTCTCCTTGAACCTGGAAAGGATCCCAGCACTCCTGAACCTCTCCATTACTATATTAGCTCAAGTTATCGGTAGTCTGTATAATGATTCAGTATTTCCATTCACAGATATCAGTATTATTAATAAATGTGTGGGAGACTTTTCCGGTGGCATATTGCAATTAGTCATGTTACAAATCCAAATTTGGTAGTACTTGAGTGAAAATTGCTTGAGCAACCTTAATTGTGCAATCCCTATAGGCACACGCTAAAAAAAAAAAAAATAAAAAAAAATCAAAATTACATAATAGCATGCTGTTTTTCCTTCAGGAAGCATACCTCACTCCGTACCCGAGATGGGATGCTTCCCAGACTGAAACAAGGTTGTGCAGTACAGATTGCTGTGGTCTGGATCCCCCATTTGCAGCAGAAATTGGAATATGTACAGTGGTTGAAGCAAAGACGGCAGGGGGGTGGGGAAAAGAATGTTTTAATGATTAATTCAGTCAATGCCACCTTGGAGAATAGAGTAAACTTCTGTTAACCTGTCACGGGTGGCCACAAGCTATGTGTTTCCCAGTTTCCCAGTTTCCCAATTTCCCATTGCCTGACTTGAGACTGTGGCCTGCTTTGCAGAAGTGCTGTTGAACTCCCTCAGTGGCAGCCAAAGGTAATAGGAGAAGATATTTGAATATAACAGGAGATGTACAATGCCAGTTTTTGTGAAAAATGTGCCTTGTTTATCTTAAACAAGGACAATTGAAACCTCAGTCTTTAAAGGAAGCTCTCAGTCCATCAGTCCTTTTCCCCATTTGTGCTGGGCCCAGAAAGGTTATTGGAGTAACATAATTTATAACTGCGTAGAACTCATGAGTAAATTTTACATCCTGTAGGTTTTCTACAATATGAATATCACAAAGAACATAAAGTAGCTAAGATATATCCACTTTTCTTCCTTCATCTTCTTCCTAGAAGGGGAAATGTCTGAGGTGTTTGATTTTGAATTTTTAAACATGACTTAATATTCATGTGTGTGATTGTTTGCTTTAGAGAAAACAAGATCGGAGAGCAGAACATGGGGAGCTAGAGGTGATTTTGCATTCTTTGGGGTGTCCACACTCTTACACTGAGCTTAGGACACATCTGACCCCAGTCCAAAGGAGCTTTTGCTCCCTACAGAGAACGGCCTCAATTTGAAGCAGTGATATTTCACGTCTTGTCCATATCTTCACCTAGAACTTCATGGTGTATTTGATAGGTACAGTATGTACGGTGGTGTGCATGAAGTCCTGATCTCCCCTCTCCCCTTTCTCCTCTGGCTAGACTGCCATAGATCTTACAGCCCATATGGTCATGTTTCTTTCCCGTGTAAATTGAGCACTGCAGAGGGAAAGAGATTTAGCTTGATGCTAAAAAGAAATTAGAATTAGCTTAGCAATCTACTTTCCTGAAGAGATACAGTGCAAGAGTCTATAAATTTGGAAGTCCCAAATACTGCAGACTTTGAGGCTACATACACGACATTACTACAGTTCAGCTGGAACAGATACAAGATGATTATTCCAGGACAGGAAAAATACTGAATTATGTGATCTTGAGTTATATTCTGCAGGATTCTTAAAAAAAAAAAAAAAATTAAAAAAAGAAGCAATTGAAACAAAGTAACAAAGATCAATGGATAAGTCTGGTAGCTGAATCTAGAAGGAAAGTTTAGACAAGTTTGTCATTTGGAAAATATTCTCTTGGTGGATAGATTGTTCTGCTGGTATAAACTTTCTTCAGTTATGGCCAACATAAGTGATAACAGGATCATGAGACTAAAAAGCATTTGCAACTAAATTATTGGATACCTCTACAAACAAGCGAAGTGTTTAAATTCCAGCGGAAGAAATGCAGACAACATGAAGAAACTTACGCTATTGATGTAGCATGTCAAGCCGGATCACAAAAGGGTAATGAGAATACAGAGAAGAAAACACAAGATGCACGTAAGCTCTCAAGAACAGGCATTTTTTTCACATAGAAATAAAGAGTAAGGCTGTCGGAGTAATGGGGCACCTTTAGAATGTGATAACTTTAAAGATGTGAGCAGGAATAGCATAGATGAATTGTCACTTTGATCTTTTAAAAAGATGGAAAAAAGATTACATGTATTGGAGGGGAAAAGGGAAAGCAGTGAATGGGGTCCACTATAGAATTGCAAGCTCGTATTTGCATACAGAAAGACATCTGGAAATCCTACCAGAAACTCCAACGCTAGTTACTGAAGAAAAAATACTAAAAATATATTAAGGTTTATATGGTCTTGGACTCAGTAACCAACAAAATTATATGCCAGATAGAATCATATTTTGTTACTGCAGACTATGTTTATTTGACTTCGGTAAGAAGCAAGCATGCTTCATAAAAACTACCTGTAGAAGATAATCTTGGAAAGAATTATCACGAGATAATTCACTTTGAATTAAATCGAAGGAAAACCACAAACCAGTCTTTAAAGCTTCTGATTCAAAGTGAAGACTTCAATAAAACAATCTTCTGTTTAGTCAAGTTAAGCAGAATGAAAAACTTAGTTTCTTATTCACAGTTCACTATAGAAAGAACCCGAATATTTTTTTAAAAAAAACCAAAACACAAAGGTGCAGAAACAATGTGAAACTAAAGTAAAATAAAGATGAGTGAATGTAAAAGAAAGATGAGTGAATGTATAAGTAAATACATAACAACTGGGAATTACCAAAAAAGAATGGAAAGTCTAAAGGAATGAAAAATGGAGCTGATTAGAAAATCATAGTTTAAAATTTAGTGCTTTTAGTATAATGAAGAATTTTCCAAAGACAAAGTGAGTTAGATTTAGGAAAAAAAATAAAAATTGAACATATTTTTACCTCAATAAAGGTAAAAAGTGTATAATGAATATGGGATAAAGATTAAGAAAGGTCCATGTGTGGTCTTATGCTGCAGTTCAATTTTCAGTGATATTACAGGGAAGTTATGGGATACAAATTACCATTTGATATGGAGAAAAAATGGTCAGTGCTTCATGTTTGAAAACTGAGAGGGGTTGTCACTATCCCAGAATCATGAGAGTACTGGCACAGTATTGCAGCTCCTCTAGTTGAGGTACGAAACCCATCAGGTTTCAGGAAATACCACACGACAGAGAAAATATTAAATGTTACGCATATTTAAGAAAGTAAAGAAGGGTGATCCTTACAACTGTGGTTCTGTCAGACTGGTCTGAACTATGTTTTATAACAGGAAAGAATGAAGGCATGGAGGTACAGAGAAAATGTGATAAAACGCAACTTGGGTTTGACAAAGACAGATTGTGCCAGACTAACCTGATACCCTTCATTGCGGAGATAATTGCTTTTCTAGACAAGGGAAATAGGTCTAATCTAGATCTAATCTACTTGGAAGCCAGGAAAACATTTGATGCTTAATAGGAAATTATTAGTTAAACTAGAGAAGATGATGATTGGGATAAGAACTGAGAAGTGAATAAATAAGAAGCTGAAGGATCAGTGACAACAGCGTGACACAGAGGAGCTGCAGTGAAACGCATGATCAGTCCTGAGGCTGATACTAGTATTTTCAGCTGTGATCGTGTCTTAAAAATGAGAAAATGCTGATGAAATTTGCTAATGGCTTATGTCTGAGAAGCTTCATGAGTCCTAAAGGAGAAATGGTCTCAAGTACGAGAAGGTCAGAAATAGCATTTTGTATTTCCAGAGGAATTTCAGAAAGAGATGCAGAGATCTAAAGAATTGTCTGCACTGAACCTACAAGGATTTTGGTGTTGGACTGACACAAATACAGACATTTTACATCTGTAACCCCCATCAACATTGATAAAATTGTGCATACAGACAACTAACTATACAGTAGCAGAAGTGTATGTTTGATGGCAGATAATGTCATAAAATAGCTCAGTAGACATTAGCAATTGCACTTCAGTCTATTTCAGTTTAATTAGTTGTTTTCTGCTTTTTGTACTGTTGTTTTTACTGCATTACATTTTCAGCCTTGCTTTGGGCTTTGTGTACTGTAAGCAATAACTTCCCTTTCCTTTTTCTTTATATATTTGAATTTGTAATTAAATAATTACAACCTTTCTTCAACCAAGAGGACAGGCCAAGAGCTGCCTCAAAAGCAGAAAACAGCAAGCGGCCTGTAAGAAAGGTAACACGATACTAATAAAAAAAAAAATGCAATGGCTACTCTTCCTCTCGGACTCTGATTTTATCACCATTCATTCAGCAGCATGCAAAGCCTCCCGCTAGGATGGAAGCAGAAGGTTGCGCTTTCTTTGAAACAGAAACGTCATTCCACTTGAAGAAGTTTCACAGTTCCAGGAGCCAGCTCACTAGTTTCAACTGACCAGCTATTTATGCAGCCTCTTTGTTTTTCACTCCAAATAGAATTTTTCAATGGTTTCGATTTCACTTTGATTTGTACATGAGCTCGGTCTAAATAATTCATCTGCTTGCATCTGACCATGTAGCGTGTTTTCTTGTCGGTAGCAATAGTATTCTATATACATTTATGTTGTCTGAGTGATGATTTCGTAGCAACAATACTGTCGTCATAAAATCATAATCCATAACAAGTCATCTTAGGAAATAATATTACGATTCACAACTAATTTAATTAAAACTAAGTTTGCCATTGAACTGCATGTCATGTGCACATAAATATTTTGTCTAAACAGCTGTTGCATTTGTTTTGATACATCTCATAATTCAGAACCCCTACAAATGACAATATTGTCCTTTTTTTCCCAAATTGTTTTAAAATTTCATACCTCTAGTTTCCAAAGATTTTGAGTATTTCTAATCTTTTAGGAACACGTAGAGCAAACAGTGAACTGTTTAGCTATAAGTGTATGAATGAAACTACTGGTGAGTTGAAAATCAAAGGTGAGTTTGAGTGTATCACTGCTGAACCACATGCTATTCTCTGACAAGTGACGTTTAGAATTAATCAACAGAGTTCACAAATTTTATTTGGTATTATGTAATACAAATAAGCAACTGTAGCTCAAGTAACTTACCTTACATATATATTGGTTTAATATAGTGGAGCATCCACAGAAAATGCTGAAGCCAACACTTGTCAGTCACAGTTCAAGCAACTTTTTCAAGTGAAGGACGACTTGCTGAATACTTTTGGGATGTCTAAACAGTATAGAGATAGATATAGATAAAGATGCTGCTGTAGATATAGATATGGATGACATATAAACAAGGATATCACAGACTCTTTGCAGCAAATAGAAAATAATAACACATCGCATAATTTATGGATTGAATTATTTGTTCAGTATAGTGACCTAGTTCTCATTACAAATAAATTCCAAATATTTGAGAACATTTCTTTAAAAAAAAATAATTAAAAAGCATTAAGCTGGCAAACAAGCCATTGTGTAAATCAGTTTTGGTCTATTCTATGATATTTTTTTACATATACATCTTTCTTTTTAAATTAGATAATATTTTACTGCAGCAAAATGGCCATTATCAAGTAATACAATCTAAATCACGTTTCTTTGATGTAGAAGATAAGACACACGCTTATAGATTCCTTGGAGCTCTAAGGTAGCTAACGGAGCCTCATAAACAGGTCACTCATTTACATAAACTGTAGTAGTGAGTTCCAGAGCACCATAGTAAAGCTAGATGCCCAGTTAATTTTAATGAGTATTAGGCTTCCAACTCCCTTAGGCAGCTTTCAAAATGTCAGCCTATAATTGCAAACAACTTGGACCAAAGCCCATTGAATTTAATGGAAAGTCTCCCATTGATTTCAATGAGCTTTTGGATCGTTGACTTTACTCTTTGCACAAATATTTCTAAAGGATTTGGATAGTAAATACCACATACTTTAGAAACACTACATTACAAGGAATATCTTCCTTTGTCAGTATATTGAACTATTTACAAAGTGCAGAAGAAAAAAAAAAAAAAAAGACTATGGGAAGCCATATAATTGCAGAAACATTATAGACTTTTGTGGGAAATATAACACTAAAATAAAAATTAAAGCAAAGCAATTCCACTACGCAGCTGGTCAGGACTGTTTTACAGGATCATTTCAGCAGAAAAAAGCAAATGAACCAAACCAGAAACTTTTGCAAGGAATGGCTGACTCTGAGGAATGTAACTGTTGCTGAGAAATGTTTTTTAAGGTTTTGAAATTGTCAGGATAGTTCCTGTCAACATTTTCTAAGTAATAAATACTGGCTTTGGTTTCTTCTACTTGGAACTTTCATCTAATTATAGAAACACGAGTAATTCAAATGGATTTCTTGAAATTATTGAAAGAAAATGCTTTTCTGACCTGAAAGACAGACTTTTATGGGTTTTTCTACTTGACCAGAATGTGTAAAGTTTCAACTTTGCACAGTAGAGGGAAGTTTCCCTGCATAGCACTCTTCAAAAGTTTAGCTGTATCTCTCTGTTACTAAGCTTTATTTTAACAGCTTACAAGTCTACCTTTTCATCCCTAGATACTCAGGTATCGTTTTGGTACAGACACACTGAAAGCCTTAGGCATGAATTGTTGGCAAAGTCACCGACAATACAAACAAAGGTGATTATACTGTGGAGCTCCTCCTGAGACGGCAACCCAAGCAGGTGGCTCAGCCCCAGGAACACAAAATGAGAGCGTGACACCTGGTTTATCACCACGCTATAATGAAACGCTGGTAGCCAAATGCGGAGTCCCTAACAGGGAGTTCAAATGCAGGAGCCGAGAGGGTTTCACATACTTTTAGAAAAGGAGCAAAAAAGCAGGAGATGGAGTGAAAAACCCACAAGCAATAGTTAAACATAATTAATATAAAAGTAAACTGTAGAAGATGAGTCATAAATCTCATACAGTCACCGTGAAAAAGCAGTCGGTTGGAAATTAGGTGATATTAGGAAACACAGTACTGCGCAGTGGAAGGGAGCTAGGGAGAGACAACCTTCTGGCTTTCTTCCCCTGAAACTGGCCATTCGGAGAGTAGATGAACAATAAAAAAAAAAGTAATGCAGATAAATGCTAATGTCTCTTCTAAAGCTCAGTCTTCTAATTAGCTCTGCCTTATAGTTAGCTTATGCAGATGTGCACACACACGTATATGCACACACAGGTACACACGCGCGCACACACACACACACAGATGAAACTGCATCAAAACAAAATTATTGTGATGAGGCAAGATAAGCTGTCAAACCTGGGAGACATAACCAGTGGCTGTCATTTAACACAGCCATAAAAGACCCTGAAGGTGTATTTCTACCCTGCGCAAAATGAAATGCAGATCTGCTAAGACACTGAAACTCTGGGCTGGAACCACACTGGGAAGAGAGGAAAGAAGTGAGATTTTAAAAAAATAAAAATAAAAAATGCAGAGGTGCATTAAATAAGATTTAAAGTTGCTTATAAGGTGCCTCTGAATCCCAAAGTGGTCTTGACTGCTCAGAAGGAGTGAGACTAAGTGAAGCCTAAATATCAGTATACTTATAACCCAAAGGACAAGGAGACACTATGGTCTTGCCATAGCAGTTTTTTCATAAACGATGAAACTGTCCACAAAAGATCAGATGAGGTATTTCCTTCAACCTGTGCCTAACATGATAACCCTTTTTGGTTTGTTTTATAAATAAAACATCTTGGAAATACCCAATAAATGTCCTAAATTTTGTGAAATCTGAGATCAAAAGCTAGTGAAGATATACTCCAAGATTTTGAACGTCCTCTTCAGGTTTTGTCTTGTTACCATTCTTGAGAAACAAAACCAAAAGTAAGGAAATTTTATATTTTTTAGCTTTTTATTGTTCAAGTTAATTCATTTTTGGTTCACAGGACAAATAAATGCTCCTTTAAGACACGGAAGAAATCATCTCTTTGAAAGAGCTGTTGCAAACCGAAGGGGTGTGCTTAAGAAGTGATGGATGCATAAGAAACTCCCTCTCTCAAACCAAACCAAACCAAACCAAACCAAAATGAAACAAAACAAATGAAAAAAACTCACATACCTCTTTCATTTAAGGAGAGCATAAAGCATACTAAACAAGAAGGGCTACAACCCATATCACTGAGTATTTTTAACAGTTCAAAGCAGTGATCATCTTTTCTGGCAGGCAAGAAAATGGTAAGTATGTTTTTTATTTGGAGCTTCTTGAAATTACCTCAGTACAAACGATGCATATTAACAAGGAATTCAAAGCTAATGTTGAGCTAAAGGATGGCTTGATGGAGGACAGCCATTGGATGATTTCACGATCACTCAGTAATACACAATCTCATTGAAATCTGGGCACTGCCATAAAGAACAGCATTAGCATTTTAATCTCAATCAGGCTTGTGCTTTTCATGGAATCATGGAATCATAGAATGATTTTGGGTTGGAAGAGACCTTAAAGATCATCTAGTTCCAACCACTCTGCCATGGGCAGGGACAGGTCCCACTAGACCTGGTTGCTCAAAGCTCCATCCAACCTGGCCTTGAACACTTCCAGGGATGTGGCATCCACAACTTCGCTAGGCAACTTGTTCCAGTGACTGACCACCCTCATAGTACAGGAGTTCTTCCTAATATCCAACCTAAATCTACCCTCTTTCAGTTTAAAACCGTTACCCCTCGTCCTATCACTACACTCACTGACAAAGAGTCCCCTCCGTCTTTTCTGTAGGCCCCTTTCAGATACTGGAAGGCTGCTCTAAGGTCTCCCTGGAGCCTTCTGTTCTCCAGGCTGAACAATCCCAACTCTCTCAACCTGTCCTCATAGCAGAGGTGCTTCAGCCCTCTGGTCATCTTTGTGGCCTCCTCTGGACCCGCTCCAACAGGTCCATGTTTTTCCTGTGCTGAGGGCTCCAGAGCTGGATGCAGTACTCCAGGTGGGGTCACATGAGAACGGAGCAGAGGGGCAGAATCATCTCCCTCGACCTGCTGGCCACGCTTCATTTGATGAAGCCCAGGATGCAGTTTTGAAGTGAAGCTCCTGAATTCTCTTAGTTTTGCTGTGGGGCATTGCGGGGCAGTCTAGGAGCACAGGAATGAATAAAGCCGAACTTCTTTACTTTGAGGGTGACAAGGCACTGGAGCGGACTGCCCAGAGAGGTTGTGGGCTCTCCTTCTCTGGAGATATTCAAAACCTGCCTGGATGGGATCCTGTCCAACCTGCTCTAGGTGAACCTGCTTTGGCAGGGGGGTTGGACTAGATAAACTCCAAAGGTCCCTTCCAACCCCTACCATTCTGTGATTCTGTGAAGCAAAAGCTTCTCCCCAGGAGTGTGCGCAATGAGTTCGAACTACAAGTGAGTGTTCAGTCTGTGACCAGGAGAGAGCCAGCCCCAAACCCACCAAAACACAGGCAACTGGATGACCAGTTCTCTGCACAAGATATTTCAGTCTCCAGACTAGCTCCTTTTATGTCACTCTACTCGTTAGTGTAGGCATGGCCCGAGAAATCCATTGGTACAACCAATAACCTGATGGACAAAGAATATATATGTGTTATTGCACTGTTCTGTGTAAACTTCAGCAAAATACCTTTCTCTCTTGGACAGAGATACTGGACTTGGTTTTCTTTTTAAATTTTTCACAATATTTTCATAATGGCTTTGCAGCAAGAACAGTAAAATAGCAAGAAACAACAATCTAATCTTACACTGTTGCTTTTAACTATTAACTTGACACAAATCAACAGCAGATCAACTCTGAACATTTAGGCAAGTCAAATACAAATTCATTGAATTTTTAATATTTTTCGTATTTGAGCATCTAAGTATTGGTCCTGTTGTTTGTTTTACCAGCTGTAAAACAAGAAAGTTGCTTTGTCCACGTGTGTGTGTGTGTATAAGCGACAAAGAGCAAGATGAATTTTCCAAGTGATTGTTTTCAATTCTATAGGCAAAGGCAGGAAAGACACCAAACTTGACCTCAGATTTATTTTGCAGTATCTTCACTTCTACTATTCAGTCAAGATTATTTTCCCCAAATACAGGAGATTTCTACCTAATAAAAAGTGGTTAAGGAAAATGAATATAAAATCAACATGATGGATTCCAAATGTTTCCACCTATTCACAATAAATCACAAGTAGAAAAATGATGACAGTTTATTAGAGACTATTTTTTTCCAGAAAGCTGTGTGTTCTCATAATTACATCTTTGTAGTAGACTGTCAGTTTTGACATATTTTTGTGAAGAAAATCAAAACAGTATAAAATCAGATGTTCCAAACATCATAAAATTATATTGTTCTATTTCTATTGAAAGCATCTTTCAAAATTTATTGCAGATATTAATAATATAAGTAAAATATGGAAATCAGTGATGAAATTTTCATTCACATAAAAATGTAACATCTAGTTACTTAAAAGATTTTTCTTTTCCAAATAATTCATTAGTAGGAATTGTTTTATTTTTATTCCAGATCAGAATGAAACTATATATAATGGAATTTTATACAATGCAGAAATGCCAGTTTCCTTCAGGCGTATGTTTAATTGCTATCCATTTAAGAATGCATAGTTTTCAAATACTTACATGAGAAATTTATTCTGTGCCACGTTATTATTTAAGATTTATGTACCAGAGTATTAGTTCTAGATGCAAACTGGCAGCTGACCATTATAAATTCTAATAAACTCATTTGTTCTAAATTTTTCCTGTTCATTTTAGTCATGGGCCAGCGAGTTAGCTAGCGTGTAGTATCTTTTTGCACCAATTTTCATGGTGCTATGTTCTTTTCTATTCACTGGGGGCCTACTCTGCCTAGTTGGATGATCAATATTGAACGTTTTAATGAAATTAAAGTGGATATGTTATCCTGCAAGAAACAGGCACAGGCTATGGACTAACAGGTTTTACCTCTGCAGTCACTGAAAATATCACAAAGCAATCAACTGGTTCAACATCACACCTTTGCTGGCTCTTGACATAGATATGTAAAATCTAGTGGAATCACAGAGTACCATGTATTATTTTTAATCTACCAATTTTATTAAATGGTAGTTGTATTGATATTGTCATACAAATGAAGTTATTCAGTTTATCCAGCTTTTTCTTTCCCCTCTCATATATGGAGTGCCGTGTATTCATTTGGTCCTGATCTTGCTCCTTATTTTACATGTCCTTCTCAAATGTGATTTTTTGGGTTGTTCTTTGCTGACTTTTACTGACTTTTTATGCCTAACCTAGCCTTTATTTGTGTAAAGACACCCAAACTGTCTTCAAAACTGCAACATAAGTAATTTTGAGGAGCCTGATTTTTTCCCAGTTCCCCATGCTAAATTGCAGTACTGGTTCCACTTTGTATCGTACGGCTGTTCCTCACTGTGCAGGATCCATTTACTCCAAAAGTTTCCCTCTAATACAAAAAGTTAAAATCGCTACTCCCTTACAAGGATTTTCTTTCCCTTTGATGTTTGGAACATGAAGAAAACACCATGGCAGTTCAACTTTCTCACCTCCTATCAAAAACTGTATTATTTTGCTCCCCTGACCTGGTCTTTCATCTGTAATTAGTAACTGTGTGTATATCATCACTATTATCTTCTCAAGTACTCCCCAGAGATTATCTAGATGCCGTAAAAGCTCTATCTTTTGCTGCTAACAGATGCATCATTATGTGCCTAAGCCTCTACAGAGTCCTCACTGATATCTTAGACCCAGTTATTCACCTACTTGGTAGTCACCCCTCTGGGCTGCCCTTTTCTGTCATCACCGCCGTTAAGATCTTGACATCTCTATCAGATGCTATTGCTTGTGATATTTGTTGTATATTACATATCAAGAACCCAGCACTCTGGATGTATTGCAAAATGGTTTTGCGCAGGGGGTTTATAGCAGCTGGCTGGGAACTCGTTGAGCAATATGATATTTAAGAAGTGCAGTCAGATCTCTTGACGTGCCGTTCAATATTTTCCCAGAGCTGACTTTGCTTTTACTTTTTTTTGTTGCTTCTGGTTTTGGTTTACCTCCATTATGAACTAATTTCCTCACTCAAATGTCAGTGGTTGTCATTTTTTAGAATTTAGATTATTTTGGTCATCTTCTCCAATCAGGCTGATTGTTCCTGCAAAATCTATTCCTGGTGTAACATAAAATGCTAAAACCATGCCTGAAGATTTTACATAAGAGGTAAATATGCTTTTTCACTGTATTTGCAGGTAACATAGTTTAATTGATTAATTATTACAATACCCGCCCCCATATTTTCTAGCTAATGTGCTGCCTTTAAACTTCACGGTGTAATTTTATCATTTTAGACTTTAGGGACTTAGACTTTAGACTTTTTAGACTTTAGACATTACACTTAATTTTTATCCTTCTGAAGCAAATTCTACATGCAGAGATTAATGTCCTTAGGTGAATTATGAGACATTATATTCCCTATTCCTAAAATTCATAATCTATTCCCAAGATATCTAGACCATATGTACTACCTTGTCTTATTAAAAGCAAACCAACTAGAGTTTCATATTTTTTCTTTCTTATGAGCACCCTTCAATTTACCAGACCTTTGTCTCAGTAATTCAGTGTCTTTATTTACCCGTCTATTAGTGCATATGAAAGGCTTTATTCTTCTTTAGCTATTCACAAATGAGGATATCGTTACATGCAACTTAGAGGAGGAAAAGACCACAACGTATCTAGCTGCTTACTCTTAATGTTCAGAGTCACAAAGGAAAAATATTATTAAATGCAAGTCAAATTAAATATCAGTAAGAGGGGAAAGAAAAATCTTTCCTCCTCACTGCCATTTCACTGGTGGAAATTTTATGTCTACTCATTAAATTACAACAGGGAATTTAGGCAGCCCAGTGGAATATAAAACAAAACTAGTGCTGTGGTACAATAACTGAATATATCACCAAAACACCACCATTTGGTGACTGAACAAATTACTGAACCACTCTTCAAATGTAACATTTTATTTAGAACTGTTTTTTACTCTAGTTTTCTGTATTAAATACACTTTACATCATTTGCTTAATAACTATATCCATACAGTATTGTCATTATTTTTGAGAATACCGCCTTCTATAAATGTTTTCAGTGCTAAGCAGCACTAATTTTCCACAAACTTGTGAAAAAAGCCCTGTTTCAGTAACTAAATTCCCCGTCCAAAATAATTAAAAAGCAATGACAATCAAGCTCCAAGGCATGACATCTGTTAACAACCTGGATTCTGCGCCACTGAGCTTCAAAGGCAGATAAAGGAGAGAAGCCATTCTAATAACACTGTATGGTGACCATGATGGCAACAGATATAAGCCACATTTCACTGCTCTGTGCAAACTTAGTTTAATAGTTCTACTAAATCATCTGTTTCTTATAGTGAGAATAATGAAATTTCACCATGTAGTTTACAATTCTTCATATACCATGTGACCTAAATGCTAATGAGGATTTACAGTTCCCATTTTGCAAACGAAAATGTGGGAAAACTAACCATTTAGTCCAACCCACATTCAGGATGAAAAGATGGTAATCTGGGAATATGAGAAGGCACCATGGACATCATTGGACTCCCATCTTCCAGTCCTGCAACAGTGGCGGTACATATTTCTTAATGGGGAACCTACATTAATTTTCATAGATTCACCTACTTCTTAGGTTTAGTTTAAGTAAATCTGAATTACCTGGGATGTATACAATTCTGGAGCAGTGAGGAGAAGGGGAAGATAGGCATGTCATTGATTTTTCATCTGAGGAACCTGCAGTATTGCTTGTTAAAATGGAGTTCTCCGTCTAAGCCTGCATAAATGCATCTGCTGAACATATACTATTTAATAAAGCCAACTAATCTGGCCGTGGCAATTTAAGAAGTTCCACTTCTAGTAATGTAGTCAGTTCTTCAGGCAGAGCTTATTGCCTTGAAGATAGAGCAGAGGAACTGAACGTGTTCCTGTGCTCAGCTGCTTTGGAGACACTACTCACGTCTCATCTCAGAGGAGCAGAGAAGGCAGGTTTGTAATTAAGATACAAGCTATTGCACTGGAGTTGTTTTGAGGTTGTATTGAGACGTGTGAGACACACGTTCCAGTCTGGTGGTTCTTTTGTACCTGACTGGTGTTTGGCAGTGGCAAAACTTGACGTGGCAACCGCCTGACCTTTGGGTCAGCTTAAGATTCACAGAGCGTCTGACTATCAAAAGCTTTAGGTTTAGCAATGCAACAGTTAAGCGTCCTACACTTGACTGGAGCCAAAACGTGAAGTCTCTATGCAAGGTACTGAGGAACGAAGGGAGCTATATTCAGTTCAGCAGAGAGGAAGAGAAGAGACAGTTTTCACTCCATAGGCTGCCGGAGAGCCCAGCATGTGTGAGAGTCAGCTTCCTCACCCTGCTTCAGGCAGACGTGGAAGGTTAGACCGTGACCCCCCAAGACGATCAGCTCGGCAAGCGCGGTACCATCTGAGACCAACTGTGCGCGTGACCCAAAAGAGAAACGGAGAAGCACTGGAAATTTTGAGGATGCTACCCTAACTGCCAGTATTCTGCGTCGTGTCCTGAAAACTTAGATTGTGAGGGCAGAAGCCTTTACGAAACTTGTCTTTAGCCTTCATCATTGAGTGGCATCACTGACCAAACCTCAAAACAATAAAGCACCACTTTTAGTTGATGGGCTGTATTAACATTAGTGCTGAACTTCTCATCGTTCTCAGCTCAATCTCAGTTGCACTTCCCTTGTCATTTCAAAGTCTGCAGTGTGTTGGGACCCAGATATTCATCCACAATTTGATTTTACCGGTATTCACATGCCTAGGATGAAGTCTGCTGTAGAAGTTCACCTGGAAAATTGTTTCTAGATCGAATTGTTTCATTCTGATGTCCTCCTCTGTAACACACTGAGACAATTCCCTGAAAAAGCAGTCGCCCCTAACTTAAATGAAGAGAGGGACAGAATAATACTGTAAAAATATATGTCAGGAAAAGAGAAGCACAGTAAACAGCTTAAAATGCATTGGGAATCTGACTATATTCAACTTCTTTACTGGGAGGTATTAGGAGTAGGATTTCCAGAACAGTGTCAGTAAGTTAACATTTCAAATTACTTGAGAGCTGTAGCTCACTGCGGTTCTTTTGAAAATCTCAACTATATAAATTAGGCGTTATTAAAACCTGAGATACAGTCATATACTATATTTATTGCATTTTCTTCATACTGTCAATTAGATTTTGTGGATAAAAACTACAAAAAGCTTTAAAAACTGGATAAAATTGTGTGGGCTTTCTCAGTTTAAGAAATCAACTCCTCAAAATGTCAAACTGAAGTACAAAACAGTTTGAAAGTGAACAGAAACACTCTGACAGCTCTTGATCATCTGTCAAAGATTTAGTCAGGTTGTACAAGGATCATGCACATGCTTTGGATGCAGAAATAATGGAGTGAGCTATGGGTAACACAAGTGTAGAGCTAGTCAGACTTTCATAAGTCACGCGTTGCTCTACATAGACACAATTAAACTATTTTTAATGTCAGCTGACTCCAGAAGTTTACACTTTCACAAAGTCTTAGCTCCTGATAATGCCAAGTTCCTTTAATTTCTCTCCAGTTTCTCTACAGCTAGACGTTGGGTGTGTGGTATTTGCACTAGTTCTAGAGTAGAATCAGGTGTTACATGGAAGATTCTCATGAGTCATGCTGATTCCAAGCTCCTTCTGTGAAAAGTCACCTGGAAATTTCTGACACTACCCTTTTCACATCTTGTAGTAACCTTATTATCTGATGTACCCATTTTTGAAACATGTCGATTTCCCATTATCTTCAATAAGTAGCAACCTATATGCATGCACATTTTCCCTAGAAAAGTACTTAAATTTGAATTTCAATTAAAATATTTTTGTATAAAAATTTAAAATTCAGAATATTTAGTTTAGCATCCCCTTGCATGATCACACTTCTTTTCCAACATCTGGAAGGGAATGCTAGGTATTTGATAGGGGCCATCGTGTCTTTTTATACCCCTTAGAACAGAGAACCCTGAGCTGGGGAGTAAAATTAATGAAATAGCATAATATTTTCTGAATGAGGTTGGGGTAGAATGCAAACAGTCTAATATACAATTTGTGCTCAAAGGGACCAAGTGAAAAGAAATTCTTGAGAGAGTGAATTAAGGGTTAACAATGAAACTGCTTCTAATGCTGTCACTGAAAATAAATCTGGTATCATCTGTAAATCAAATTCCTGTAGATAAACAGACTAATCTACTGATTTCAAAGAAAGTAGGATAAGCCCCAGGAATTTGAGCAATCCAAATATGTATAACAGAAAGTTAATAAATAACGTAAGCTTCAATATCTCCATTGTTGCTTGCAGCTGTATGTCGGGTTCAGTGTTAAAGAGCGGAGAAAACACCCAGAATATCCCATAACCCGGAGCTTCCAGTCAATGATTGTTCATGCCTGTACACACGACAGTATGGTAAATCCTGAACACGTTGATTTAAAAGAACTATCTCATTTGGCACTCTCTTAGAGCTAATTTAAGATAAAAGGCCAGCTCTACTCTCAATTACGTAACTGTAAATCAGAGGAGTCTGACAGCCCTGAGGTAGTCTTACAACATGAGCCAACTAATGTCAAAATCCTTGGATTAATTTTTTGATTTATCTGAGGAACTTTTTTACTGATTGGAAGAAATCAGTTTTCACAATAATATAGCAGATGTTCTGTGAAATGCAGCTAATTTCCATTTCCCTCTTTAAGAAATCAATGGTTGAAAGAACGCCTGTTAACCTAACAAGTTTCCAGTTCAGTACAAAAATATGATTTCAGTTTTAGTTTCAGTTTGACTTTGATGGGAATAATCCCATGAACGAAGTAGGTGCTTACGTGTCTTCCTGGACTTCAGTTTTGGCCAAAACTCATTAAAAGCAGATGGAACTTTTTTACTGAGTTAAAACAGATTTTGAACCAAGGTCCACTAATGACAATAAGCTTTGTACCCACCAAGAGAAAGGTAAATTTAACGTGTACAAAAATATCTTAAAAGTCAAATGTTCAAGTCACTTGGCCACCTGCATTTTGAACTGGATATTAGGGAAAACATTCCTCACTGAGAGGATGGTCAAGCAGTGGAATAAGCTTCCCAGAGAAGCGGTCATGGTCTCAGGCCTGTCAGTGGTCAAGAAGTGTTTGGACAACGCTCTTAGATGTATGGTTTAACTTTCAGGTTGACCTGTGTGGAGTCAAGAGTTAGACTCAATGGTCCTCATGGAACCCTTCCAACTCATTTTGATTATATGAACTCATTTCCAAAATAGTTAAAGTTATAGTAAGTTTTGCAAAGCTTAAGTCAGCTTCTTTGCAGATCATATACGTATATATTATTATTATTATTGTTGTTGTTGTTGTTGTTGTTGTTGTTGTTGTTGTTATTATTATTATTATTATTATTATTTTAAAGGTTAAACTTGGATTTCTGGTATTGTTTGTTGGTTGAAAAATCAGATATCCAAAATCTTTGCCAGGTTTTTGTTCAGCTTTTTTGAAGGTTGCTATTCCATGGCAACGTGTCTGGTGTTTCAGAGTATAGGAAGGCAGGTAGAAAATCAGAGTAACCTTGTAGCACAAAGTCAGCATACTCTAGTAGAAACTAATATTTCAATTGCTAAGATTAATGCAGCCAGTCTTTTATACTTTGTTTTGGATACTGATAAAGTGCCTTAGGCCTGGAAGATCTGACACTGAAGGAAAAGAAGGTACAGAATAACTGCTTAGCCAGATGGAATACCATTTCATCATTTCTTCCTCACAGGAAAAGTCAGAGGCAAAATAAAATCCTGTCACTGGACAAACTGAACACTGTATTTGTGTGTTCACAGCATAGTACTTACTGCTACAAACAAAAACACAGGGGCCACTGTTTTTTATCTTGTTTATTTCCATTTCAGAGTCAGAGAGAAAACGGACCAGTTTTTGAGATATATTTCCTGAATTGGAGGAAAAATTTCAGACATACCAGTCTTTGAAGTTCTCAGTCCCGGAATGTACTTGCCGTGTTTATTTTGTGAATGAATCATTTTGTTATCTAAGGTCCAATAGCTTATTATCTACTGGATCAAATACCATTGGTATTTATTGCAGACTTCTTCCTCCCTGACCTGCTGGACATGACTTTGCTCTTCTCACAATCGTGCTGTTGTGTGGCACCTGCTGAGTTGCTGCAGAGACTGGAGGTACTGCCCTGCTTCCATCTGCTTTCCCACAAACAGCGATTTTTGGTGCAGACTCCAGAATATGTAGCACGCAGGGAATTTTCAGATGTCTGTAAATGTACTCTATTCATTTTGTCAGAACCAGTAAACCAGTTAAAGTCGCCTTGAAATAAAAATCATAGAAGAACAGATGGGCGCCATTCATATTGTTTTCCTACTTACGAAGAAGTGTGGGAAAGCACTTAGCAAGCAATGAAAACTATTACGTTGAAAGAGATTTGAGTAATGGTTATGAAATAGGTTTTTATATTTGTATGAGCTGAAATTCACACACTTGACAATTTACATTCAAAATACAAGCCATTTCCAGGATGTATATGGCTCATGGAGAATAAACACAAACACAGATTCATCTGCAATGGATATGATTTACAGTGGTAGCTTCTCATAGAAAATATCATCTGTCCACTGGGACTTTTGCCATTTTATTGCTCAGACTGATCTCGTATCATATAACTTCTGCAAAAAGAAATAAGATTTTCTCTTGGGGACGAATATGCTAAGATGTTCACTTATTTAATTTTATTGGCAGCCTATGCGTATTTATTGTCAATAGGAAACCGTAAGGTCTTTTCTTTTTTTAAGATGGTATTAAACTAGGTAACATGTCATCTGCTGGCAACTGCTTTTTCCTTCAGACTGGTTATTTACATCTAAGCTATTTCGTACCTGAATGAAGATTTTTCCTAGAAATTTTTGTGTCCTGTTTTTTGCTAGCATAATCCTAGGATTTTTCATGCTGCATATAAATAACAACAAAAATAATGGATACTGCATTTATTATTTGAAAGAGTGGAGAATTTCAATATCTAGGCTGCATTTAATGGTCAATTATTGCATTTACAAGATCTGTGGAGTTCTTTTAATATATGATTGGGTAAAGATGACTTGATGCTACAGGCACTTCTGATTCCCATTTCATAACCATAGAATAATAAAAGCTAGAAAATATTGATGTAATCCATCTGCTTGAATATACTGAAATAATTGCAAGGCATACATTTCTTATTTACTTTCCTTTTGGTTGTTACATATTTAATGGAACCATGTACCTCATAGTAGTTCTAAGTAATTTTTATCCTTGGACAGTTGCAACTCTGGATTGTGTTACAAATATTTTTAATATCTATGAATCTTAAAAACCTGCCTTCCTTTCATCTCCCTTCACTTCTATTTCACCCATGGCTTTATAGTGTAATTTGCAATGATAAATCTGCAGATTAACCCTTATGCCTGTGAAGGACGTTATTGACCTCAATGGTTCTACTTGCATAGGAATCTACCTACTGGGACATCATTATGAAACTAGTACCATAAACTGCCTGAATAGATGTCACTAACTAATTATTAACCGGTCATTAATGAGCTAATGACATTAATAGATGTGATTAACTAGTTCCATTAACAGCCTGAATGATTCCATGAGTCACATTTTGCAATGAATTTCTGGTGCAATAATGATAACCTATGGGCCCTATAAATTATAACAATTTTATAGATATCCATTTAGAAATCATGGTGTTAATCAAAGCGGCGGTCATTATCAGAGTCATAAAAACAACCCAAGATCATCACTGGTAAAGAACTCTACTCTTTGCCCAGAAACCTTGTACCTATACTTAACAAAATTCACTAGTGAATAGAAAGATATAAACCCAGTAGTGTTGTCAGAAATATTAATAAGGAGAATGCATGTCAATAACTTAGAAATGCAATGTTCCAGAGCCTGGACAAAAATTAGCTAATAAAGGCACGGGGTAAAATTATCTTGCAAATCTGGACCAGAGTTTGTTCTCAGTTGCAACAAACTCCAGAAGAAAACCGGAAAACATTCTCACTATTTCCTTAAAGATTTCATAAAATTAAACAGTACTTAGTGACAAGAGTTACTAAAGGCTTAGGGATGCTTACGGTTTTTGTTCTTTGCTTGCTACATTGGAGAATTGGCACATTTTCATAGTTTCATTTTTACATATGATGGATAAACTGGATGCAAGAAGGGCAAGAGAAACTTGGTAATGAAATGAGAAGCGTTTAAAAGAGCAAATCCCTGGCAGGCAGAAACTGCAGTGCAGTTTGAATGACAAAAAACGTAACCAGAAATCAAAGCATTCCTTAATTGTTTATTTATGATACAAATGTTAATTGCCTTATGCCTTACATGGACTGTACAATAGGACAGGTTAATTGGGCTGAGAAATGGCCAGCTCTGAAGGTGCAAGCTCAGAATAATTAAAACTCCTGCATCGTGTTAACCGAACTCTCCTGTCGTTTGGGCTCCGAGGATATTGCTTTGCATTTTCTTTGCCTTCTCTTTCTGTTAAATAGTATGTGATTTCTACCATAAACGAAGAAATCCAAGGACAGAGCTTTGGCTGACTACCGATATCATGTGAGACAGATTTTCCTGTGGATTTGAATGCGTTGTGGGGAATGAAAGGACTACATCAGTCTGAATGACTTACAGTGATCTTTTCAAAGCCTTATTTGCATCTGCCAGTACTAAACCAGACAGCAGGAGCCCTGTAGTACTGCCAGGAAATAAAGTGGCCTCTAATTGCTTATATGTTGATTGCAAGCTTTTCAGAAACAAATCCATCACACAAAATATCTCCTAGGTCGCTGAGCGGTGCGATGGTCACATGTCTGCTTTTAAGAAGGGCAGCCGAAGAGAAGCAAAAGATAAGGGCTTACAGGAGTGGTTAGGCAGGAAAAATATAATTTAAGAACTGGAATCGAACTCTCTCTGATCCTTATTCACACCAAGGTGGCTTTACAGCACACCAGTAGCATAAAAAAGGATGAAGAAGGTGTAAATTGCAGTTATAACTACAGTATGGTAATTCAGTGGTGTCAAAGCAGCATAAAAGGCCTTCTTTTATTGCAGGCAAGGATTTGATGACTGCTGTTCTTGTAGTTGTACCTGAAACTATCTGCAGCAAACCAGAGCCCAGGGAGGCTAACGCCGGCCACTTAACGGGCAGCACTTTGCTGGCACTGTGTATAATGACTCGCCTCCTGCTTGCTCGAGCAACTTTGTTCAAAGCCAATACAAGCTGCATTGCAAAAGCTCTAATCAATTTTTTTCCCAAAAGCAGGGTTGTCCTCACTGCGCGTAAGGGCCAGGTCCATTAAGTGACAAAAAACCATTTGAACTGGAGAGGCATGAAGAAGAAACCTGAAGAGAAAAAAAAAACAAACAAACAAAAAACATTTGGGATCAAAAAATAAAGGGGAAAAAAAAACCCCTAACCTTGAAGAAGAGAAGTGGAATACACAGTTCTCATGAAGAAGAGCTGTGGATCAGTCAGCTGTTTCACACAGGACTCTATACTTCATGGGACAACTTCACCTCGATTAACATGGAGGTGCCTGTAGTTCTCTGGAAGTTTCGTTCTCTCAGAGGCTGAATGGAAACACCTTAGAGAGATAAGCTGGCGTAAGGAATTTAATTAGGAGATTTTAAACCTTTCCTGTCCAATTTTTCCGCAAGACAGAGCATTCTATTCTGGTTGAACATAAATCAAAAAATATCTTTGCTCTGGAAAGGACAGAGAGAGAAGCTAGATTTATATGTGGCTGAGAAAATTCCATTTTCTCTTGTCACATTAAGACTGACAAACCCATTGTGTTCATATGGTTTTGTTCCTTCCTGCTACTGAAGGACACAGTTACGTAGCATTTTCTGCTTCATTTTGTTAATTAACTCACTGTTAAAAAGCAAAACATCGTAAGGAACTGCTGTGTCCAGTGTGCACTTTCGGACATAGTGATATCCCATACGCAAAGCTATGACCTATGCATTTGCTGATTTGATGTCTTGACCATATTCAGAATAATCACTTTCTCAGTTTTATTTTCATGTGTGTTACCGGTCTTAGAAATGGAGACAATGTTCATGTATTTTCATTTGCGACTTTTGATCAAAGCAGGTTTCTGGTAGGTGTACAGAGTTCCGCCTGGAACATGCTCTTCTTAGTGTAAATCATCCAGTGATCATCCAAATCTTATAGTTATTTTATGGAAATAGTTTCAAGAATACACTCACGAGACAGTAACCCCCAGACTTCCCCTCAGCTCCTAGCTCAGTAAAAATGGGGGATAAGTTACACATCTTCTGCATCACTTTCTACAGGCCAGCATTTCCCTTCTGCACCCACGGACAATCTTGCTGGATTACCTTCTTCAGGTGTGTTCATTTATTAAGGTGGTTTTGGACTTCCCATCCCTTCATCAACCAGATTAGAAATGATCCCTCTGTCACAAATTTCCTTGGTTCCGCAGAGAGGAGTTCTCTACCCATGAAAAATCAAAACATGGGAGAAAGGATGCTGTTTGACTGCCTTTTTCCAACATAGCATTGCGATCAGGCCGGTGTTTTTACTTTTGGAAACACAAATGCTCTCTAAAAATAGACTCAGGTAATACTGGCAAACCTAAGTATGAAGTATCAGCAGTGAACTTCGGGGACTTGCAGGTGGCTCCTCTTCTACTCAAGTTTCAAAGACATTTAGGAGTAAAACTTTTTTTTTCCTGCACATACTTGTGGTCACTGGGAGGCTTCAGTAGAAAGGCAGGTGTTTTACGTACATTTTCAGTGTAGCATCCAATTCCTTCCTGTTTCTACTAGTCAATTAGACAAAGACTCCATTTACTAGTCAGCATTGCGGCAGCTACACGCTTTTGTCCCTGTGGTTGGGAGGTGTGAGCTACTCCTTTTCCACAGAAGCCCCAGACAGTCTGTTAAAGAAATAATACAGATGTTGACTTCAACTCATGACGCACACACAGATAGTCCAGAAAGAGAGTTTTCTGTGCACATAGGTCTAGTTCCAGGGGAAAATAATTGCTTCCATATGAAAAGGTTGACCAAAAGGCTCACGTACGCTTGTGAAGGAGATACCATCCTGACCACAAAAATACCCTGACAGGTTTTTTACGTTATTACTGGTTTTATGTTTTTAGTCATTCTGCAGTCAGGTAGAAAACCTCTTGGATTCTTGGTTACATTTTTTTGCAGGCACCTGGATGTCTGTGAGGGACAAGTTAGCAGTTCACTGCTCAGCCACTTCCAACCCATCTTTCCCAGCATGGAGACAGTAACCTAGAGCAGGGGATGTCTCTCTGACCCACTCCTAGGTATAAGAAAGGAGACGAAAGGTGCGCTGTCAAGGCAAAATCCTCAAGAACAGAATTTAAATGAAGGACAAAGCATTTTGTCACTTTTCAAATAACGGTGAAGGCTTTTCCTGTTTATTTCACACCAGTACCTATTTTTGAAACAAAATGTGAAGTGGGTTAGAAACAGTGCATTGTATAAACGCAAGGCTAGTTACTACGTCTTTGACATGCTGAAATTAAAAATGCTAAATTAGAAATGTAGCAGATCATTTCAAATAGGTATAAATCCTGGCTTTTAAGGTAATAACTACACCCCACTCTTTTTGCTTACTGGTGCAGAAACAAGCAAATACTGCAGAGCTTAGAGAACTGGATGGCAAGAATTTGACGGCAAGAAGGTACCTCTCCTTAAGCAGGTATGCTCTTTTCCTAGGGAAATCCACAGTGTGCTTTGGCTTTCTGAAGTAGTTGCTTAAAGGTATGTGTGTGAGATTTCGTTGGATTTACTACTTGTTTTAGTGCAGTCAGCTATGGAAATGAATTATACATTTGCATCAAGAAACTTATTGTTTAATATTTTGTTCCAGCGAATCTAAGTGAATAGTCTGTATGGCAAGACCGTGGTTTCTGCTGTCACATCACTGTTCTGTGGCTTTTCATGTTGTGCAGCAGAGAGAAAAAGAGCAGAAATAAATTCTGTGATTTCTCAGCACTTGTTACATTAACACTTCACTGCATGAACTACAGTGCACCCCTACACATGCTCCAGTGTCTCATTATTTCCATTATCTAACGTTCATTTAGGCTTCACAACGCAGCATACAAAGATTACAATGTTAATTTTTAAATGAAACCCAAAGGCAAGTTTAATTTTAAACAGCATTAATTTCCATGGTGGAAGACTTCAGTGGCTTGTCTTATGCAAGGGTGTTGATATTAAATTTGCTATTTAATAAAGACTGATGAACAAATGGAGGGAAGTTTGTCAGTGAGGGTTTGTCAGTTTTGCTTCCTCTCCTCACAAGTTAATGACGTTTGCTTCGCAGACCGTCCCTAATGATGCAAAGGAGATCTGGCATTGCACAAGTTGCTGCTTCTGTCTTAGTTCAGCGGTATTAGGCAACCATACAAGTGTGGCGCATTAGAAAGAGATGAGCAAGGCTTACCAAACTCAAATACAAAGTTGGCAATTTGTTAAACAAAGTGAAAAAAATGATGCCTATGTGCAATTTTTTTGTTTTTTGTTTTTTGGGTTTTTTTTCTGAGGGGATGAGTCACACTTCAGGAAAAGTTCCACATTGCAGAAGCAGCACAAAAACACCCCAACGGGAACAACACGGAAGCAAAGCACTCCAGATCAGCTGAAGCTGGAAGACCATAAAGGGTGCCAGTGCCTCTCCTGTTCCAATCACAATAACCCCAAAATATGTATATGTGTATATATATACACACATATATACAAGACTATACTGAGGGAAGTTTGCTTTAGCTGCCCCCCCCCC
>VYXH01001651.1:297274-336220 GCA_013397275.1 Burhinus bistriatus
AAAAACAACAAACCAAACCCCCGACCATATTTAGGTCCTATAACCAAAAGCAAAAGATGTTTTATTTATTTGTTTTTGCTCTGTATACTTCCAAATTGACCATCAGTGGGGAAAAAAAGGATAACTGTTCCCATGTGAACTTAATCCCAGGCAGCTGAAACCTCGTGTGAATTTATTTCATCGAGTTTTGCTCATAACTCCATAAAGAACATTTGCGAGTCTCTAAGGCCCTCAAACACAGATTAAAACCATCTCTCTAATGTCTCTTGGGACAGACTGAAAACTTATTTTGGAGCTCACTTGATTGATCTTCAATGAAGTTAATATTCTGCCTGTGTGTACTATACATACTTTGATTGCCATTACTTTCCTCTGGGTAGGTGAGATAAGAAGATACCATAGCACGCCTCTGAATTGAGACTGTGTCACAACGTAAATGTTTCAGAAGTAATCGTATTAGTTCAGCCGTTCTTTCAGGAGGGCCTACTAAACATCACGTTTAGTGCTAGACTCATAAAAAATAGATGGCAAGGTACTGCAAACACTCCAAGTGGCATTACAGGATTGTATTTTGGTCCTTTAAAATCATTTTCCCACAGACACACGACTGCAGTTTCACCACTGACAGTGGGAACTACTCACTGATATCAGTGCCTGGAATGTGGCTCACTGCTAGCATAATATTTGCTTTCACATTGCTCCCAAAAATGGAGGGAATATTGCAGTTTTTCCTGACAGGCTTTACTGTGTGCTGGCTTTTTATTTTTATTTAAATTAACTTGGTCACTCTAATCATATAAACCACTCCTATAATGCCTATTTTTTCATGAATTCTTTAAAGAGACAGTCACATAAGTTTCTCCCTAAGAAAGCTCTGTAAATAAGCTGCAATGTGAGAGTTTCCTTCTGTAAGAGTCGGGTTATGACCAGATCATAAAATCAGAATAAACATAACCTCTCATCTGAAATGACAGAAACGTTGATGCTTGTTTTCCCACCCCTAATTATATCACACACAGTCAATTCAATCCAGCCATTACGTGATACGCTGTTTTCAGACCCTTCCAGATTGAAGATGTTCAAGTAATTAAGAAGAAAATAGACTAACTTAGGCCTGTTTAGACTGTTCTCATCCTACTGGAACCCCATACATTTTGTGAATGTGAGATAACTAGTGCACGTGAGCCTCAGATAGTGGCTATGTGCCAGAAGTGTGGAAAGAGAGCAACACTTTAAGCTCTTGGGTGGCAGAGATAATAACCAGACAGGTCTTATACAATGTACTGCTATGGAGATAAAATGTCACAGGACTGTTGCACAACTTCTGAATAATAGGACATTAAGGTATGCAGATACCTTGCATAAAGAAAAAAAAAAAAAAAAAAAGAAAGATGGATCGATGAAAGGAAGTTTAAAAATACAAAATCAGACTTTTTTCCTTCTTGTATGAAAGGAAAGCTCCCTGATGCTGAGGTTATTCATTACACCAGGACAGAAGCAATTTGTTCAACTATAGCTTAGGTAGTGTCAGCAGTTTCATTATAAATCCATTTCTAAGAGGTCTAAAGCCTGACTGTAATAATTTTTTCAGGCCTGAAACATTTCCTTAAAGTCTCTTCCTGAGCATCAAAAAATATCATAGACTTATATGTAACTATTTGTCTCCTTTTCTGGTTAAAAAAAATAAATATCAATTTTGATGGTAGCACTTTGCAACTTCTAGAGGGTTTCCTTTACTCATTCTTTTAAATTTGTTTCAGCTGACCCAAATTTTTCCTTATTGGGTTGCCCAATGGCTTTATTTTTTCAGACATACTTAGGTGCAGTAAGGGCAGCTGAACTATCCTCTACCCAATCCTCCTGCTCTCCCTTCTCCTCCCTCTCCCCAACAACTTCAGGCTCTAGTAAGCAGGTAGCTTGCGATGACTTTTTACCTCTGTGCTGTGTGTGGCCACTCAGCTTCTGCTTCTAAAAATTCATAAGCTGCTGAGTTTATTCTGGTAATAACCTGTAGTTTCCCAAGGTTAATATTCAAATTTACGCTTGCAAAACTCTCAGTGTGTTTTGCCCTCTCTGCCATGCCACTGAATCTAAAAGAGAGTGGAGGCTGGTAATAATCAGGTGAAATCTGTCTTCCCACAGGTTAACATTAAGAGTCCTTAAAAATGTGTTTGGTTGGGTTTTTGGTTTTTTTTTTTTGTTTTTTTTTTTTTTTTCCTTTGGCCATCTTTTTGGGCCTAGAGTAATGCAGAATTCTCCACATCTAGAAAGGCTGCCAGATGTTTTTCCTAAATTTCCTGTATTCCCCTTTTCTTCATTCTATGGCTTTTATCTGAAGTCTTCCCCAGAAGTTTGTCATTTGAGTTTGTCTCACAGGTTTGAAGAAACATCGCACACAGTTTGAACAACCTCTCGGGTAACTCTGCACTCCACGGCTTTCAGCAGGTCACTTGCTGTTTTTCAGTCGAGGGAGATTTATTCATATATTCTATTTTCCATCGGTTTGCTGAAAAGCAGCCATAATACAGTATGCAATTTCACAGAACACTACCAAAAAGAATGCGTCAGTGTAAAGACCTGGTCTTAAAAAGTTCTGTCAGCATTGCAGCCCAGTGGACTATTGCTTTATCTTGTTATAGTTCCTGCGACAACCGAGCCCTGCAGTATAGGACTGTCAATTACATTTTTCTGCAGTACATTTTCCATTTCTTGTGAGTTCTTCCTCCCTCTTTGGCTTTACATACTTCCTTTCTATTTTTATACTTTTGTCAGCTAATGGAAACCGAGATTATGTGCGTTAATAGGACACATAGTTTGGTGATGTTAAAAGTGTAGCTATTGCTTTCTGGAACTTTAAATTAAAATTTTTCCACTGCAATTACTTTCAACAGATTATTACTTTAACTTGTATAACAGTTAAACAGATTTAAAATTAATTAGTTCCCAAGCAGCTCAGAAATTAGTGTGGGATTTTTCAGTCAATGAAGTAAAATGGCACAGAAACATGATCTATTTAAGCAGAGACATTCTAGCTAAAGTTATTTAAATTATAGAACCACTCAGTATCACTTGATGATATACTACAGCAGAGCACTGTGCACTCTTTCATAGAAATGTTAACATTAAAATAAATTTCCTCTCTACAAATAGCCCGTGCAGAAATAATTGGTCATTAGCATCATTTCATTGCATTGGGCAGTGCAGAATGGTAGAGGAAAACTTCAGCTTATTTACCACAGGTCCTGGATTTGAAATTAATATTAGATGGACATAATTTGGTCCTTCCTCTAAGAGCCACAAAACAGCAGCAAGTTGTACTCTAACACCCAACATACTGAGAGATCCTGAGTGCGCTGCAGTCGCTTCCGAATATGCTGACCCCAAACTACTTTTTCAATGAATTAGACTTCACTTCTCTTTGTTTCAAACTCCCTGAGGCCCACGTATCTTTCAAAAATTAATTTGTTTCCTTGCGTTGCAAACTGATTTTCTTCCAAAAGGTCATTAAAAAACAATGTTTTGCCTCCTTCTGCAGTTCATAAACAATGTACTGTGCCTCAGAAGCGTAGCAAAACTTGCGAGCAATTAAGTCCCCCCTCCCTGTTTTTAATTGATGGCATTTAAAAAACTAAACTCCAGAGGCATGAACTGTGTCAGCTGCTGGTGCATGGAAGGGTTTGACTGGTGTGCAGATTACCTCCACTACATTAAACTCCCTTAGCACTGCCAAGTATAGCATTAGAAAATTCCAGCGTGGGATCCGATTGGGATTTCTGACTTGTCCTGTCTGGGAGCTGAAGGCCAGGTGCCTTTTTTTTTGTTTGCTTGTTTTCGTAAAAGGCAGCTCTTAAGAGTCGTTACAAAACCGTGGCTGACATCTTCCGGTGTTTTTTCAGGCGCTTTTAAACAGCTACCCGGTTAAGAGCAGAAAAATGGTGCAGTTACATGGCAAAGTGAGTACAAGTGGTTGTGTGCGTTTCAGAGAGGTGAAATTCTGCGGATTTCACCGCGTTTCCCTTCCCTGCTGGACTGCGAGCCTGTTCTGGACAGTCTCCATCCACGGATGTGCATTCCCTTAGGGTTTGCGGTTTTCAGTACCAATCCTGGCATGAAACACAAGTGAAGCGACTGTCTCTCACCCGCTTCCTACGTTGAAAACTTGCAAAGCTGTGCATGTCAGGTGGTTTGGAAACATTATCTCAGGTTGAGGTAAAAGGAACATGGGCTGGGATTCAGGCTGACCAGAGAGCACAAAGGAGTCTGATGGCTTCGACTCTGCGTACAAATACTGCTCTGTGCGCAGACGTTGGACCAGATTCACCGTATCAGTTATTGCTGTCAGCAAGTCCCAGTGATAACTCTGTGCCGTGTTCCTTTAGCTTACCTCATATTTCCTCTTGGAAAAACTTTAACTCCTTGCCCCAACTTCTGCTCAGAGACAGTTCTACTTGCTTTAACACATTCTCGCGAAGCAAATAGCAAATATCGTTTGGCTCGTTGGGCTGTTGGCTTGGTTTTAACACCAAGAAGGCAGAAGAGAGACCAGCGATTGCTGATCGTTACGCTTAGAGGAAGGGAGGCTGTGAGTGCTGCCAAATTCTTATTGCGGCAGAACATTTTATCACACTGGAACATTTTATCATCTTATCCATGGCAAACTTTCCATTGCCATACAAGTGCAATCCCAGTCTACTGAATACGTGAGAGTGACAATGGTTTGCTGAAATACCTTTCAGATTACCCTCTTTCTCTTTTCTGTGACAGTCATCTCATTGTCTGATTTCATTACAGGAGAAGACGTTTGTGTCTCTATGAAATAGTGGCATTCATCTTTATAGTTTAAATACTTTTTTTACTGTCTGATTTTTATTTTAATATTTTATCAAAAATCAAATATGTGCCCGTGCTAGAGACAAAGAAAAAACATTTGTGTCATCACCAGTTAACATAAGACAAAGGGACTTCTGCAATTTATAATTCAACATACTCTGACTAATAGCAATCCAGGCAATGGGAAAGGTCAGTGGAAAGTCACCATCTTCAGTTGTAGGAATCAAGACACAAAATTTAAAAAATAGAAAAAAGAATAAAAGAAAAAAAAAGTAAAAATGCAGTTAAAGGCAAGAATAATAACAAGGAGTTAACAGAACAAATGAACTGCTACCGAGCTGCAATATTCACAGAGACTCCTCTATATCAACTATATCGTAAATATTTCTGCAGGCATTAATTACAAGAACAGCAAATATTAGGTACCAAACTAGAAAAAGCCTAGTCTTTTGTAACTATCTCCAGCTGTAAATGAGCAACAGCTTTCTCATTCCTTCAGTTATTTCTCTTTCTTGTTTCCATTGTCTCTTCTTAGCCTGCCATTCTGTCAGTACCTTTTACTAAACAAACTCTAGAGGAAAGCAATAAATAACAATATTGCAGAGAGGGACTGGAAAATGGAGATTATTATGCATCTTGAGATGGACATGGATCAAAAATTGCCTTCACATCTGAATAAAACAATCTTATTGGTTTATATAAATTTAGGCTTCAGGAAATACCCTGCTTTATTCAACATGGGGAAGACTGTGAGGTGACTGTGGCCACCTTTGGGTGATGCAAAGAGCCAAGAGGAGAGAAACAGCTTGGAAAACATGACCTACATGAACAATACTATTTTTAAAAGGGTCTTAATTAGTCCAAGAAGACTAAGAAGGGTGTAGCAATATTTGAATACTTAAAAGACTGCTACTGATCAACCATCTCATCTACCTGTCTGTGATGGAGGGGACAAGCCTTAAACTAATACGCAGAGGCAGTTTTTGGAGATCTTTTCAACAGAAAGATGAAGAAAACCCTTAACTTTGTTGACTGGGGGAACTGCAGAGTCAGTAGTACAGAGTATGAAAAAGCCTTAAGAAGCATCCTGAAGTTAAGACAGGAGTCTGTCAGCAAGCAGAGGAGAGCCGTTGTTCTCCACAGGCAGATGAACCAAATGGCCTCTTGCCGTCCTTCCCCTCCAGCCCTACCGCTCTTTGCCAGCAGTTTATTCTTCTGTTTTTCATTGGTCGTTATAAATGCACGTTTAAAATCCTGCTTAATGTGTAAGGTGCTTCAGGGTCTTCACTAGGTGCTCAGCATGCGAGAACAAGCGTTCACTTTCCTCTGCCTTGCAGCTGAGAAACCCTCAGGAGTCCCTAGGTGGAGACTAGAGGGGCTCCTCTTGGTCCTTTCTGCCTGTGGCAAAACCATCCCCTTCATTCTGACCACGTCCTGTCTGGATTCCATCCTTCTCCTAGGAATGGGAATATGACATAACGATGTGGGTTTTCTGTATGCCTCAGCAGAACCATGTTTCAACTTTAAACTGGGGTTCCTGTTTCTCAGTCCTGCTGACATGCTAAAGCATGTAAGAAATATTGGCTCCCTTATGGTATAATACTTATTAGTCATATGGCAGTATTAGTAAAATAATTGAAACTTATTGACTCTCAATAATCAATGAAGCTTAAGCGCAATCAATCCAACCTAAATGAAACTAACTAACTGCTAAATACAGTTTACCTGGATTGGATGACATTTTCCTATTAGTTTTAAGGAACCCTCTGAGATACCAGACAGAGAGGTTGCCATATATATGCACACTGTCATCTGTGTACATATATTTGGCTGAACCTTGTGCTATGCTGTTGCTTAACCTGTCTTGTTATTTGCTCTTCTGCAACAAACGATAGTAGTCCTCCTATCCTAGTGTGGTAACAGCATTGAGAACTACAAAACACTGAAAATAATGAATTAGTTCTTCATAAATCATTGGTTTGGTTTACGGTACACAGAAATTATTTAAAAATACATTATCATCTCTATTTGCCTGTTGATTTTCAGGTTTTTTGCCCTTGTTCATGGGACCAATTTTCAAACTTGTCTTTGTAACAGGAAAAGTATAAACTTAGTCTTCTTAATGAAGGCTGAGATTTATGCCTAATCACGTCTGTAGGAGCAAGGACTTTAAAAGAAATATCCCGAAGCACATAACAATCACAATAGTTGGAACATTTCTATCACTTTTTTTCTGATAAAAGTCATACAGTGCTGTAAAGGAGTCCTCTAAACAAGATCCTCTGTTGGCTGAAGTTGATATTTTTTCCACATGTTCAAGCCACATGAATCTGATTGTCATCTGTGCTTAAGGCCCCTTTTAGACCTCTTGAGAAGTGTGTACAAGGGCTTAGATGTGAGTAGGGATTTATTTTATGACCAGTTTAATATTTCTTTTCTCTGTCAGGATGAGATAAAAGGTCTAAAAGGGGAAATTCAGTTCCCAAAGAAGGAAATAAACTATTCTCAGCACTAATATTATCCTTCAGTTGCTCCAGTGGCTTGGGGAAAAAGCGCAAAGGAATTTGTGGCACTTCCCTGCTAGTTTTCCCATCCAGAGATGGTTTGTCCTCAGTGGGTTTCTGAGGTCTTTGTTCCTTTTTTTTTTCTGTTTCTCCAAAGGAAAAAAATAATCAAGGTTCATCCAAATGTAGCTGAGATGACTCTCCTTTTTATAGAATCATATAATCATAGAATCACCTAGGTTTTCCTAAGAATATCTGCAACTTCTTTGAATAGTTATTTCTTTTTTCAAATATGAATTGATTCTTGCTGTTTCTCAACATTTTCTTATCTGTCATACTATTTTATAAATCATATATCATAAGATGCACATATTGTATGGACACCTTAAGCGCCATATCTTCTTTCTTGTTTTTCACTTTTCCATAGGGACTGACAAAAACCATGTATGCCATGTTAATAAGTATAAGAAGTGACAGACGACATTTAGGATTCTTTTTCTAAGTGTACGTGCTTTCATTTTATTTTTTATTTTAGTTTGGTTCTATTTTTGGTTTTACAGCAGAATAAGTAATTTCTCTGGATGAAATATTTAAAAAGTGTTAGTTTAAACTTACTGATGGTATCCAAAATACTCAAAGATATTAAGATGAAAGGATTTATAATTAATACATATTTTCTTTTAGTTTCAGTTGAGATTGACAGAAGTTATTACACCCAGTGCTGGAAAATTAGAATTAATTACAGTTTTATCTCTTGTAAAGTTAATATTTTCAGGTTTACCTAAGCACTTCAAACTGTATTTTCCATTCCATTTATAAATGCATAAGTGCTGCAAAACAATGAAACACATCCCTTTTCCGGCTTTTGCAAGGGAATTTAGAGCCCATGACACTGTGATGACTCCAGAGCTGCTTTCTCAAAGAGAGATGACAAATTGTGTTAATTATAACAAATGTCAGTTGTTGAAATGATTTATTGCAAGAACAATGATTGGTTGGTTATACACTAGAGTGGAGGCCATGCAAGATCCTTTCACATGGATGCAAGCACACTCTGTTCACAATCCCAGAAACAGAGTTAGCTATAATAGCTTTGTAGACCAATTAATATAGTAGTACAGCTAACTAATTAACATACTGCTATTGTAAGCATCACGTCTACTTAGGTAAAGTAAATGGGAATCAGAGCGACATGTGACTGTGACCATAAATTTCAAGGAAGTTTTCAAGTTTTAAATACGTGGGCTGACTGTGCTTCATTCCAGTGGAAGCAACAGACATTTAATATGTTGTGCCTTTTTTAAAAGTTGCATATATATACATATATATGATATGTAAAAATGTACTTAAAAAATCAATAAGCACGTATTTGATTCCTGTATTTTCTTAAGCTGAGGATTTTTTTCAAAGGGAAAATATCTTGCTTGACAGGCTTTTAGATGGTATTAATAAGGTATTAATTGCCTTTTATTTGGAAAAGAGGAAAAGTTATTTGAAGTGTTTGCAGCTATTGTCTTTACTGTTGTTTGGGGTTAATCGTATCTTCTTGAAGACAAAACATGATAAAATCACATACAGAATGGCAAAATAAAGAACTAGAATATATAAAATGTAGCTCTCTTGTTTTGTGTGTGTGTTGGTTTTTTTTTTTACTGGCTTGCTCTACAGCCTTGCTGCTGAAGAAAAACAGAATCAAAGCATTGTCAAAGCATATCAACAGCTTGGAGGCCTGGCACATTTGTACCAACATCAGACTTCCTGAATAATTTTTTTTAGCTACCTTTTCACCCCTAATCTCTCACAGGTGTTGCAAAAATAAAGTGTTAGCTACCCAAGCAAGTTATTTCTAACAGAAGGCAAGGAAGGCAAAGTTTGACAAAAAAAAAGGTGAGGAAAAGAAAGTAAAAGGACGATGAGGAATAAGGATGTAAGCAGATGCAAAAGTGCATTAGTGCCCAAAATTGTTTCTCAGAGAAGATGAAGAATCTTTCATTCAGCTCGTCAGAACACCTTGCAGAAAGTGGGTGACAAATGCCCAGTTACAACCAGACAGATATTAGTGCCCCGTGCAATTGAGGGCATGACAATTATAAGAAGGAACTCATTTTTTCAATTCACTTGAACTTCCAATACGAATATCACATTATGAACCTCAAGCTGTTAAGATCTCTCTTATTATTTTCCTGTCATTCAGATGTAATTTACAGCACCCAGTGCCCACCTAAACATCAGGATCCAGGACATACGTGATGCCATAGCGTATCCAGGTACTTCTCAAGAAAGGTGAGGATTTTCTGCAGGTCCTGTATCAAATTGCACAATGTGAAAGTATCAGATAGCTCTGAAATGGTACTAGATTCCTCTGTTTTGATACCTGAATGTCTCCCATAATTTCCGTTCCTTCACGGGCAGAAGTGCCCTACAGCCTTTCGGTTGGATTCGGGGTAGTTTTGCTTCAGCAGAGTCAGGTTTTCTATCTCCAATTTTTTTTTGATGATTTCCATGAACAGCATTTTACATGAAGGTCACTTGGGCCTTCGTTAGAGCGAAGTCTGCGAAGTGGAAGCCTGTATGTGACCTTCACCTGCAGGGTATACTACTTCTGCCTGCAAGGTTCGTCCCTGGAACTGGCAACACAGGGTCAGGATTTCTGTGAACTCTTCCAAGAACTCAAAAAGAGTTGGTGATGAATAAGCTAAGGATTTTATTCACAGGCTTTAATAAACTGAAGCTGATTAATCTCTCTGCTCATGCAAATGAAAAGGTACAGTTTAGATGGCTTTGCTTGACATTAAACGTGACTTCTCCCCTCTTAATCTTACAGGAATCTCTTCAAACACTGTTTTGGGAGACAGAATTAAGAGAGAAGACCAGAACAAAGAGAAATTTATCTCATCTACAGCCTGAAAGGCAGCAAATTTGTTTTAGTCTTATCAGTTGGGCCCTCTTTTCTTTGTGGATATTGGAGTAGACAAAAAGGGGAGGACAGAAGGTTTTGGGTTACTAGATAGATTACTTACAGGTAGTATTCATACTTTACTGAAAATAGCCGAAGCAAAGGAAGTTTTGACCTTAAAATTTCTTTTATTAAATATTTAATGCATATTGATGGGAATGAAAATGATCCTCATTTTTATAGGGTTCAAGATAATCTAGGGATATGATCTAGTTTTTTGTTTGTTTTTTTTTTTTTCCACAGTGCCAGGAATAGTCAGAATAAAGAAGTAGCAAAAATTGTCTCTCCAACACCCAAATTCCCAGTTGCCCCTTATTTTCCAAAAAACCTTTAGATGGCCATTAGCATTTCACAAAACTCACCTTCTGTGCTGAGATAATTTATTTCTTGTTAGGATGGTAACTCATACTAATTAAGATAAACTGTTTCTAATTAATTGAAACCTGGCATTTGTAGACTGAATTCTAAATGTCTGCAGAGAACACAGGAATCAGAGTCAGATAAATGTTATTGATTTTGCAAGTGTCTGACTTAAATTCCTGGATATGCAGTACTCATATGCATATTTATGTGTAAAGGTCTCAGAAACCCAGCAGTAAGTGAAAAAATCCCTCACTAACCCTTAGTGGGATTGAAAACTAGGGATTAGTGGGACTACACCCACTAGAACGGACTATCAGTTATGCAAACATGCTTGAGTAAGGTTCATTTTGAGTGGATGTTGGCTATTTGTCTGGCTGTAAGAGAGAGGGGACAGCCACTGCCACATACAGAAAAGAGTCACAAGAAATGGATGGAGCTGATGCTGAAATAACTTCTTACCATCTCCCGTTTGACCATTCGAAGCTTAATGTGGTCTTTTAAGCAGAAGAACATATTTTGTGGACTGCCAGAAAGGTCTCTTTTAACTCCATTTTATCCAAGTAATGTCTCATTAGAGCTCTCTGTCACGGAATTAAGATTCATAAACCCTAACCTCCAAAATCAACACTGTTCAGGGTGGGGCCTGGAGATTGAACTTTCTGTTCAGAAAAAAATGGCTAATCATTACTTACCTTGCATATATCATTGTGACAACAAAAGGTTGTGCGCTCTTTCAAATATTACAGCTTGTTCTTTTTTCAAACCATGAGACAGCACAGTAGGGAAGGAGGGTGTCTTCCTCAGGGCTGCTGTTTTTCTCACAAGGCAAAGTAGAGACAGGAATTAATCAGCAGCATGCTTGTTAACTTACTCACTTTCAAAAGCAGGAAAATAAACAAGAAATGCTTAGCAACCAAAGGCACACACAGTGAGACTCTGACTCAAGAAAATATATACCACAGCTATAGTCCTCACTGTGTTCCTCCCACTATTAGTATTAGTATCCCATTTCATGGTTTCTTTAGGAATGCCTTCAGCACTCCAACACTGCTATCATAGATGAGTCTAGAAATACGCTGTATGTGATTATGGTGACCTAGATGACAAATTGTAGGTTTAGTGATGCTCTGTTAACATAAAACACCTTACAGTGGCACTCAGCGCCTCTTTATCTGTATTTCTTACTAACTTTACTCCCAGCTGACCCGGTGAGTTAAAAACGTCAAACTGTGTCAGCCCTCCAATAATTCAGATTGATAGGGCTAAGCAAGCACAAGGGAAAAGCGAGCTTGGCTTCGGAAAGGCAGCCTGAATTTCCTTTTCTAAAGCAAAGAGTTAAAGAAAAGCATTTGCCTGCCTGTGACACAGTTCGCTCTCCGGGTCTCTCCCGAGGCACGCACAAGCGGCTAAATCCGTGATGGTATTTAAGGTTCTCTTTGAACTTGGACTCAAGTCTGTAAATGCCATTTCTGTGCTGCAGTGCCTACTTTTATAACCTGTCAGCAGTCTGCTCCGTCCCTAGAGAGCACTGAGGCTGTCGGACTGACCCTGCACGCAGCGACCTCCCAAGTACGTTGCGTGTTGGAGAATGTCCCCAGGCTTGCATGCCTCAAGCACGGGCAGCTGCCTGGTGGCACTTCCCAGGGCCACAGCTCCTCCTCCTTGCTACCCCCACAGTTAAGTAGACGGGGAAGCAGAGAACCCGTAACGAAACTCCAAGAAGAGCCCCATTTCCCACAGCGCAAGGGAACATCCCTATCACATAATACCGTGACTGAAAAATAATACGTGCCTTGGGGTTGGCTTTTGAATAGGTTTCAAGTTGCAGCGTAGGCGGGGGAAGGGTTACTCATGAGTACACTGACGGTTTCAAGATCAACCCTGGAAAAAAATTCGAACTCTGTCTATGCCCTAAGAAAATGGTGGGTTCGTTGATACAGTTCATGAATTAGTAGGAACCTGTTCTTTTTGAAGAATAGCAGGGTTGACGTTACGAGTCTGATGCAGCCACTGAGCCCTGATGTTACAAGAACCACTTTTCCCCAGTTTCCTTTTTTACAGAGGTTTAAGGAAAGGATGAAACCATGATCTACTTCATCCACTTCAAGCAAAGCTGAGCTCATGCTAGCACTTAGTCTCCTGAACTCAGTGCATAGCATATGGGTTTCTTCATTCTACTCTTCTCTGAAGTGCTTCCTTTTCCAAGAATGCGCTGTAGGGTCACTCGTTTAGCCTAGGTCAATTCAGCTCTTTCGCTCCGTAGAATGGTTTGTTTTCTTAAAGAACCACAAAGAACTAGTTCTTTTACAAGTCAGATAAGCATGAATGAAGATAATAAACTAAAGAAATCCTTGCTTGAGTTAAAGAAGCATGTACACTGTTTTAAGCTGTTACTACAAATAGATATGAGCCCAGTCATCCTGGTGGTTAATGTCCGTTATGATGACTTTCAGAAAGAACTACAGTTTTTTATGGTGGTAGTCTAGTAATCCTTCTGCAAACAAAGCCCCCCCCCCCCAAACATTAATGGAAGGTTGCCTGAATAGTGACTCCAGCATCTAACGCCTTATTTTAAACAGCAAAATCAAGTCAAACACCGCAAAGACACACAATGCACAATGTTTCTCTAAACACATGGACAGATAAATAAATAATCCAAGGCATATCTGAAGGCTTCTTACACTCATAACTAGGGATTGTAATTCAACCATGTGTACCATAAGTTATTTATTTCAACATGGAACAAATATATATTTATTTCAGACACCAGTTTATAAAGGATATAAATATGGACAGAACAAACTTTTATTATGCCAAGATACAAGTAATCATGACGTGAGGTCTTTCATAAAACAAATATAAAACCAGTGTCCCAAATCAAGTTCCACTAGAGAAATAAAAGAATGTCACAAATATCTCATCCTGAATATACCATAAATCTTTCATCTCATAGCACAGACATGTTCCTCTTTTTGGTATGTAGCACTGAGGCACATTAAAAAAAGAAAACAAAACAAAAAAACCCTAATCAACTTCCACTCTTCTTTTTTTCTGGAAAAATGAAGTATTTCTTCTGTGTTTTGTTTGTTTATTATTGTTTTTTAACTCAAGAGTGGAAATGATGGACTCTAAATGAAACCAAAGCCCATAAAAGTAGACTAATCCGTTTAGGGATCAGTACAGGCTTTCTGGAGTTTATTGTCGGTGTGGCAAAGCGTGCGTCCTGCTGTGAAGACATTTATGTGAGAAACCGTGGAAAAATGAGAATCTAAAGCAAATTTTTTTGGCATCAATTTTACTTAAGATTCAGTCAGTAATGAACTATCAGATGACCTCATACAGGGGTGTAAGAGGTTGCATGCTTTCCATTACACCCTTGGGACTTTTTTTAATGATGAGTAACTCCGATTTTTTGCAGATGGCAAAATAGTTGCTCTTCCTTTGGTGCCCAGCATTTCATTAAAAATAATCCTACAAAAATACCAAATCAAAAGAGCAATTTGCAGACCTACAGCTAGGCATTTTAACTTCCTAAGCGCTCAGAGTAAGAGTGTGCCTTTAGTTTAATAGTTCAAGAAACTGGAGTGCAGGTGGTCAGGGACAAGTACAGTTGCAATTTCTGTGCTTACAGGATGCAACCAGAGACCTCCCTTAGGGCCTTTTGCTACCAGTGCGTCAGAAGGAGCAATGACAGCACAGGAAATTTGTGGTCCTCTTTTAGCCCTTGTGTCCTAGTCAGCTGAATATCTGTCTGCGGGTTGAAGAAGATACTCTGCTCCATGAAGGTGGCATAAGGACCTCAGTCCTGAGAGGGACCTAAGGGGTGTTGTGACATGTGTGGGAGACCCCAGTTTGGTTTGTTGTCACCAGTTTGAACCGGCAGCAGTCAAATTCTCAGCCTTTAGAATTTTTCTGTCCTTGTGTTGTGATCTTAAAATCCTCTTATTAACGGGTTGGTAAATGGCACATGCAGCACAAGTTGGAACATTTAGTAAGCTAAATGTAGCAAAATCAATGTGCAGTGATTGAAAGATAGTAAATTAATTGTTTTTTAAAGAAAAGGTAAGATATTTTTATGAATTCAAAAGTACTGTCATATTTTCCACCTTTAGCAGACTTTCAAATATAGGAATTCTGTAATGAGAAATCCATGTTTGAAGCCATTGCATAGTATATAAATAGCTTTTTTTTTTAAAACAAGCATGCACTTTTAAGTGATACTTTAAATCTACATAGCAAATATGAACCATAAGAAAGACATAACTTCCTACTATTTCCTCAGGCTCAAAAGAATGCTTTCCTGCAAGTGCACTAGCAGTGAAATAAGTAGCTGCTTAGAATGGGAACACGGAAGGACCACAGAATCCCAGTGAGTCTGAGAAACAAGTGCTGTGAAAAAGTACTCCTCTTCTTAGATAAGATCTAAATTATTTCTGCCAACTGTGTTTTAATCTCCTCAAGATAAGGAGTAAATTGGTAAAAAGCAGAGCTAAAATTATAACCCAAGCCTAAAGGGAACAAAACAATTATTGAAGAACTTGGTTTCTTGTTTCCTGACGTATCATGAACTAATTTTAATTTTAAAAATTTCAGCACTTCTTCTAAATATCAATTTTATCTTCACTCTTTTTTGTTATTCAAATATTATGCAAATGTGCATTTTACACAACATTTCACTACAGAGTAAAGCACGCATAATTGATAGCTCAGTTCTAAAATACTGAAATAAGTAGATACCCCGAGTCTGTAGAGTGTATGACTTAAAACTCCATAAGCAGCCGTTTTATAAACGCCTTTCTACCTCAGAAGGGTATTTGAGAGTTTGCAGTGCAGTGCATCAAACTGCCGTTCTTCCTCAGAAGATTACATTGATTTCTGGTATTTCCGTAAGAATTTCTTAATTAAAACATGTACTATGCATTTATTAATCCTGTTGCTTCTGAATAAAACTTTGTGTGATTATCGGGGCTGATTCCTTTTTTAACGGATCCACAGGAGCTGAAACATTGTGGTGTTCACAGACCTGAAAATGACACAGGGTTCTCAAATTAGCTACGGTCACTTGGCACATCTTTAGAGGTGACTTTCTATTTTCAGTACTCAGGTGCCTGGCAGCAACCGATGAACAAAAGCAAGCAGTGCTTGGAACATTTATCATTATAAAACAGTCCTGAGACAGCTTTTCCAAAGGTATACTTTTATTAATGGAGAGTCAAGGCAATAAAGGATAATCAGAAGTAAAATCAGCCGATGCTGAAGTAAGAAGCAGAAACTTGCAGATACGTGTTTATTATTTATTAAAATTTAAATTTTAAGGTCATTCGGTGAAAAACAGAATAAAAGGTACATCAAGCAGGTATCCGTCTGGTAATACTTGTTTTCTCTAATAATCAGAGGTGAAGTACTATCGCTTTTTCTGAAAAATGACTGCTTTGCCTGGTTTTCATAAATAAAGGCGATGGCTTAGTTCCAAGGAACCCTTTGAGGCCTCAGTCTGGCAGAGAAGGTTGTCCTTCTAGACTTCTAAAGTTATGGGGGTTTGGGGTATTCTTGTGAAGTGTTCTTATGTTAGTAGTCATGCTTTTTGTCTCACTAGAATTGCAATCTCCAGAAAGCTCTATTGGGAACATCTCAGAGGGACGAAATGCGTGTGACCTTCACATTATCAGTTTCCATCATAAATGTAACAAGCGTCAGCAGTAGGGGAGAATTAATTCATCCGCTCCACTTCCATTGCTAGTGTAGGATTACTCACAACAAATCTGCCAGAAAAATCTCTCACTATTTGTGGGATGGGGCCTTAGAGACTAACAAGGAATAGTTTTATCTTTTACATCCTTTAGCTATACTGCAGCAGAAGCTGGACCTAAAAAATAAAAGGTATGTGTACATATATAGATATTAATAAATAAATAATAATAATAAATATATATATATATGATGTCTTAGTTTTAAACATAGGTCCAGCATGGGAAACTACGGGAAACTTTGGCAGGCTCTCAAGTGAAATTTTCAAGCGGTGCCTCTAGGTCCTCAAGTGTGTTTCAAATGTCAGTAACCTGCCCTGCTGCTAGAGCCACCAAGAACATTTTTCTATTTTGATCTAAGTAAAATTTAATGTCCCAGCTGTGCATACAAATAAATTACACATATATGTGTATATTAAAACCGTTGGTAGACCGTAAAATATACATTAATCTTTGCTTTTTCTGTAATTGGGTAGGTAATGTTTTTTTTTCAAAGAAAATAGTTCCTTTGAATACACGTTAAATGACAATGTCAACATTCTTTCCTCAAAGATGACTGTTGTATATTTTTAAAGCAATGTTTTTGCCTGAGCTGGCCTCTTTCCTCATACTCTTTTAATTGGAAACAAAGATTGTAAAATCTAAGTTATGTAATCTACCTTTAAATCATTTATTATAAATCTGTTTTTCAACTGAGAAGAAAATAATCTCTTCGTGATTGCTCTTATATAATTGCTTTTCTTTATTTTTAATATAATATCCATAGCACGATAGCAGAAAGAAAAAAATTGTGAGAGCCTATTAGTAGTTCTTATTACTCTTTTGGGGTACATGAAGTCACACAGGTCTTTTACCTAGTCATAATAAATCCAAAATCTGAAGGAATACACCAGAACGACTCTGATTTTTATCTCTTTTTACTTAGTTCATCAGATTTTTACTACACAAACAGCAAAAACCAAACACAATTATCTTACATATTGTGCCCTGAAATTAAGCAATTATTTTCTAGAATACTACTAATAACAGCCACCTCTACAGATCTTTTTCTCAGTCATGTAGTGTTAAAACTAGAAATATCTACACAGGCAGGCCTTGTAAGTGGCATATATTCCAAATAAGATATGGTGCTTAAATTTCCTTTCATCAAACTTAGCCTTTGGCAAAAAGAAAAGAAAATTATAAAACTTTCTTAGATTAGAATTGTCTGATTTCTAACAAACAATACATTTTGTAACCGAAGATATTAGCAAACATGTTCTATATCATATGGTAAGTAGTTGGGACTTTTATTCTGTTTGTGAGTAAATAAAGTAAGCAGATGATTATAATCAATAACATTATATTACATTTGTTTCAGGATTATGCAGTTCTGCCAAAAATTTAAAATGACAAGGCAAACTGGTACATTTTTCAAGCATATTCATTTGAAAGTGAGTTAAAGATAAAATGATTGATATTTAACCATGAAACCGCCCTTGGTCTTTTCACATATATTCTTTTCCAAAACACCTTTATTTTCTAACTGGAAAAAAATAAAGTATTTACATATCCTGCTAAATACTACATAAGTTAGCCTTAGAGTGTCAAATCATTGAGATAACTGTATGATCTAGTAAAAATCCAAAATAACATTAATAATTACAATGAATTCTACTGACAGATTAATTCAATTTCTAAAAGCAAAGTCAGTGAACATTCTAGCTTTTCTTATAATGTCACAGGTACTGTACTATACAGAAATAAAGGCTGAAAACTTGATTCTAGGAGAAACAGCTAGAAGGATTTGATAATCAGCACTAGTACCAGAAAAATATTTCAGATGCCACCTTTATCAAAACAACCTAGAGTTGTCACAAGCATCAAAGGTCTTCTGCCTGCCAGACTTGAGAAATGTGTGTTTGAAGGTATGTTATGGCGTGTCCAGAGTGATGTTTTGTTTGTGTACGTGTTGATCTCTAAAGATCATAGAATCATAGAATGGTTTGGGTTGGAAGGGACCTTAAAGATCATCTAGTTCCAACCCCTTTGCCACGGGCAGGGACACCTTCCACTAGACCAGGTTGCTCAAAGCCCCATCCAACCTGGCCTTGAACACCTCCAGGGATGGGGCATCCACAGCTTCTCTGGGCAACCTGGGCCAGTGTCTCACCACCCTGAGTGAAAAATTTCTTCCTGAGATCTAATCTAAATCTACGATGTTGATGATTAACGCTGACGTTGTGCAGGCTGATAGAGGAACACAGCTCATACAGAACAAAGATATTACGGTACATATTGGATTGAAATTGAAATAACCATGATTTACAGACTAATTCTGAACATATTTGATGTTTTAAGCATTCAAAGTCTGTGGATCAGTTGTACTGAATTACTTTTTGTTCACACTGAAACTAAAATTATTTAAATATGAGATTCAGTTTGCTAGTGGTTTGCTAGTTTGGAAGTTATCATGAAACTCTTAGAAACAGTTTGGTCAAGCTAACAAAATCCGTATGTCTGTTATACCTGTGAGGGTGGTCAGTGTGAAAGAGACGGTGTCAGAAACCAGGGCCTAATTGGACACTTGGTCCGTTTTACAAAACTCTGCTAATATTTGGCTCGGAAACCTAATTATTTTTGTGCCCATATCACAAATGATTTTTCTAATTTCTATTTGTTCATGAAGCGTCTGGCAAGCTCATGATTTGATAATGATACTTCAATAAATTCTGTTCCTCCAGTGTAATTTTTTTGAGGGAAATGGTTGGAGGGGTTGGAAAGAGCCAGCTTGAGTTTGGACTGTGCCCAGAGCTTACTGTCAATGTGATTTAAAACTGAAGTAAATCCTGCAAACTGAATTCAATCATGTATCCACAAAGTGTCAACAATTCTCTATTCATTGTAAACAGGTTTAACTTTATACTGAAATTATTTTAAATATACACTGTTTGCAAAAGGCCTAAAAAGTACGGATGACACGTTCACTTTCTTTTTGTGAATCTTACTTGTCCATTTTTGGCAGAAAGAATCTTTTAAACTTATTTGCCTCAACGCTTCACTGGTACGTGCCTGGTCTGTGCAACCCAGGCTGTGGAACCACCTTGGGCAGGGGTGGTGCCCGCAGGCGATGTCTGTGCACGCTCCTCATCAGGCATGAAACACTGTTCTGGGACAAAATGCCTCTGAGTACCCACACATTTCTTTTTCTGAAACTCACCACCAGCTGAAGATCCTTTCTTTGCTCTCTGTTAAACTAATGGTAAGTCCCTTAAACTTACAAGCCCAGAATTTTCATTTAAATTTTGATGCTATCTTAGCACAATTTGAAATCCACTAGCGAACTCATGCTTGAATATTTCTATTTGTTGAGTATTTTCACATTTCCACTTATGAAGACACTAAAAGGATAATATGTTGTCCAATTATTGCAGATACTACATGGATATTCAGTTGCTATTACTTTTCACCTCTACACCTTTACATCTCTCTCTTCTGTGTGTGTGTGTGTGTAAATGAGCTCTCTCCATGGGATTTGCCTGCAAATAATATACACATTACCTTCATTTTGATGCAAACCTTTTAACTCTATGAAATTCTCACAAGACTGTAAGAGTTAACATACAGCATCTTGTTAAACTTCTGGTGAGTGTTAAAAATGTTCACGATACAAGTCCATGATTAGTGTAATGTTTATGTTTACAAAAAAATACCAGCCCAATTGTCAGGTATCGAAAATAACTTTGAAAGCGGTGTTCAAACAAAAAATGGCACACGATCAAGTCTGGCAAAATGCGTTCGTATAGTCAAAATTGGTTAAAGAAAAATTTAAAAGTTGTGCACGGATGTTAATAGATTTTTCCCCTCTCAATATTTGCATGACAACCATAATGATAAATATTACATCACACTCATGGAAACGATCATACAAAGAAGAGAGTTTCATAAAGACATTCCTCTCATTTTTGACACCCAGCTCTTCTAGTCAGGACTTGTTGTATCTGCTGTCATTAATATTTGCGTGGCATGAGGCGTGCACTCAGCTCTAAACAGAACAGGTATTTAGGCAGTTTACCTATTGGCTAATAATTGGGGCATTAAATTACCCCACTCTGTATATGTAGTCCCAAATAAATTCTGTTCATTTCTTGGATTGAACATTATTTTACACAAAATGAAAACCTGAACTTTTTTTCCTAAAAAATACAGAAGAATATTTTCTGGACAAAATAGGATCTAACATGGCCAAGACCAAGAGTTCATGGCAGTTCCACACAAAAATTTTGTACCTAAGTGGATAATGCTTCCTGGAACTAAGAAGTAAACTTTTTAAAAAAATATTTTAATCTTTGTAAAGGTGACCACAAAGTCTGAAATTGTCTTTGCATGCACATTACTTAGAATCACAGAAAAGTTAGACCGTTCATCATAGGTTAGATATAGAGGGTATTAATGTTCGGCTAATGTGTGTCTATTTCATTCTGACAGTCTTAAAATGTAATCTGTGCTACTACAGTCAGGGCACATTTATCTGGAAGAAAAGACAAGTTCATTTCTAAACTATGGGTCATCATTTAGGGTATATGGCCACTGCAGAAAAAGTTATAAAATTTGTTGTTAGGTCAGAATTAGAACTTAATTTATAGGGGCCTCCTTTTTCATATTATATTTGTAAAGATAAATTCCAGTGAGTTTATTCACTCTGATACAGCATTTGTCATTGTAATGCATCTGATATAGCCCCCTGAAAATTGTCAGTTTGATGACTGGATGCACCATTTTTTGAGATTGCATAGCAGCATCTCTACCAATTTCAGTAATGTCTTGAAAAACTCCTAAACATTATTTTTGAGGCTGTAAATATGTGAGGTAAAAAAATCAAACACAAAACTTGAAATAAATGGAAATACATTAGGAGGAATGGAATAATTCAGGCTCTAAACTAGATGTTGAAACTTTATCATCTTCATAAATTTCAGTATAGTTAAAAAAAATCAGTGTGTTCAAATACAATGCTAATTCACTTGATTTCTGTAGTCCAAGCTTATGGTAACACAAACTATTTCTGTCAAGTATTTGTTCACCAGCAGCCCAAATGAAACAAAATATTGATTTTATTGCATTTCAGAAATTTGCGTCTGTGAACTCCACATATAGCTGTTACACACAATACAAGCTGACACACTTAAAGTCAAGAACCGAAATGAATTTGCAGCTATATTATGAAAAACCAGAGGGCACAGTTCAGTAACTGCAGCTTTGCTGAGTTTTGCCACCGTGTACTTGGGGGCGTAGAGTAGTTCTGCCTGTAGCACAAACTGTTAAAGTTTCCTAAAGTAAAAAGCTCCGGTTACTGTGGATTTCTACAGTCACATGAGCCACAGTTCAGCATCAGTCAGAGAAGAAACACAGACCGGGATTGCCGATGTGCTAAGGAACGGCCTTTGTAAGCTGCCTGTTATTTGCCGTACTGGTGTGTCCATTGATTTTTACAGCCAGAAACTGAGACGTCCCCCCAGCAAAAGCTTCCTTAAAACCCTATATATTTATATGAAAAGTCTTGTTTTTGGAGAACTGTTGTTCCTTCACGTGCTTCTCAGTCCATGTTTCAAAAAACTAATACGATACAATGTTGAAAATAATGGTAGAAAAAAAAAAATTCTGGCTGTAATGCTGGTATACTAGCTGCAGATGATAATGATTTTATTAGCATGGCAAGCAAATAAACCTGCTTTTATGTGGCAAAATTGGTGTAGTGTGCTCTGGCTCATCTATTTGAACATGAAAAGTAAATGTAACAAGTAAGGTAAGCACTCAACCTCACATCTCACTTATAATACATTTCCACTTTAACCTTTTTTTGTACAGTTATTCTAAAGTCTTGAGAACAGGAGTCTGCAGTTGCCAAAACACACTCCCAATTTTATATATATATATATATATATGCATACATATATATATAAAAATATAAAAAATGTGTCATTCTCTATTTGTAAGATAGTCGATCACTTTGAGAATTTATGAAGAATTTTTGCTGTGATGAAAATTGCGTAGGATCCCTAAGTCACGCACTGGCTCAAGCATATTGAACATGGATTGTTGTTTCCCAGGTTTGCTGTCCTGGGACTTTTTGGTGACAGCCAATTCCTACTGACTGCTACTGACACTCCAAGTTGTTGAAGATATAACTGCTCAATCACTGATCATAAATAACTGCTGGGAAATCTGTTTCTTTCACACCTTTTCAGGAACCAGAGTTATTCAACCTTACTCAGCTGTATAACTTACCCTGACACTGAATTTATCACACACGTTTCTTTACTCAGGGTGGCTGCAGAGAGCAAGTGTAACACGCATGGGTGATCCATCAGCAAACAGGTCTAAAGGTTCAGTACTTTGAATGAAAAAATTAGTTTATCTAGGTTTCAACAAGATATTTAATGCCAACAAGAAGTTACTAATTAAACGGGAGGAAATAGGGATTCCTTCAAATAGAAGGAAATAAGACACCTAAAAAAACTAACAGGACAATTCAGTTGATAGCTTTGGAGTGACAATTCTTCGCTCGTAAGTTTCTAGAGAAGTTCCTCCAAACTGATCTTAGGATTAGTTTTACTTAGTAACGCTGATATTGCAACAAAGAGAGAAATAATTTGTAGTAACTTTTCATAGTGATATAAGGTGTCCATGGATCAACAAATATACAAAAAACCATGAGATGATCTAAATACTAGGGTAAAAAAATATGATTGAGTAGTAGTTACTTAACAAGAAATCTGGCTATGAAAAAATGTTTTAAATAGCAAGATTAAAAAGAGTCTGTCATTGTAAGCAATTGTAAAATGATTGTCTCCCAAATATGTGATGAAACCATAAGGAAAAAAAATTAAAATTAGATACAGTAAAAAGAAAATATTTTTGAATAATATCTCATGCTTAAACTCAGGGAATTAGGAAAAAAGCCTCTAGGCAATTAAGAAATTAATTTTTCAAACTTAAGAGGCAGAAAGCTGAATTTGCAGGTTAGCAAGGTTTGGAAAAGTTATGAATGTTAGCTTAAACTAGCAACCTCCAGTATTGGGAGCCTGGATTTGATTACCTAGGAGTTTCTTTCCAGTGGTAGGTTCCCAGGTATAGTGCCTGTAACATCCACCCATGTGATACCAGCGAATCTCCTGTGGTATTTACATATACACACATATTGCCCCCCTCGGCCCTTATTTTAATTGGATACTCTGGCTAAAAGTCTTTAAAGGGCATTTTTCTTACAGCCTGCACAGTTTTAAACATCTGTCAATTAAAAAGGAAGAAAACTTCTGCTGAGAGCATCCTACCTTTTGATCCTCAGCACATTCAATAGTAACGTTACCCTTTTCTCCTCATAGATCACTGTCAGCTTTATTTCTACAGTCATACACATTCTTTGACCTGTGATAAAATTTGGTTTGGCATATTACCCCGAGAGTGACAGTTCCTCAGACTACACTTTATATAGCTTTGCGGGAAGCACAGAATACACTGTCCAATTGTGTATCCATGAACATTTTTACTTCTTTCATTATTTCTTTTATTTTTGTATATACTCTTGTGCAAATGGAGTGCATTCTTCCATGTGAATTATCTTTCTGAGAAGAGTTTTCATTACTTTTATTTGAAGTATTTTCTTATTTGTCTGCTGGAATTACATTCATTTTTTTGCAACAGTCTGTGTTTTCTTTTGCTTATTGTTAATATGATGTTATTTTTTAACCTAACTGACTAATTTGACCCATCTCTTGGCATTTGTGATGTTTTACATTTTCATAACAGCATGATGCTTTACAAAATAAGTCATTCAGTTCTAGATTTGCTTACAAAAACAATGGGAAGACAGATATTTTTTTCCCGACTACAGAATTAGTAGCACGAATTCTATCCGGAGGCAAGTAACCAGCGGTGTAGCCCAAGGGTCAATATCGAGTCCAGTCCTCTTCAACATCTTCGTTAATGAGCTGGATGATGGGGCAGAGTGTACCCTCAGCAACGTTGTTGATGATGCAAAACTGGGAGGAGTAGCTGATGTGCCAGAGGGACGTGCTGCCACCCAGAAGGACCTCAGCAGGCTGGAGAAATGGGCTGGCGGGAGCCTCGTGAAGTTCAACACGGAGAGGTGCAAAGTCCTGCACCTGGGGAGGGACCCCCCCCTGCACCAGTATACCCTGGGGGCCACCCAGATGGAAAGCAGCTTAGCAGAAAAGGACCTGGGAGTCCTGGCTCACGGGGGTCCAAATTGAACATGAGCCCAAAGTACCCTTGTGGCAAAGGTGGCTAAAGGTATCCTGCGCTGCATATGGGAATACTGCGTCCAGTTCTGGGGTCCCCAGTACAAGAAATATGTGTTGGAGGTAAACAAGCTGACCATAGGTCAGGAGTGTGCTCTTGTATTACAGCAGTAATATTGTATGTGTTATATCTATTAACATAATAGCAAAATACTTGATTTTCTTCTCCTTTTTGTTATGAATTAAAACATTGTAACATCTTGGTGTTAGCACTGAGTGTCATGGTGAAATCCAGGAAACTCTGCTGGTCCACGTCAGTTCACAAAGCCTGCTGACAGGAATTCTAAACTGGGAGTGGAGAACTGAGTCTTAATTCACGTTGATTTTAGTATAATTTTTCATGTAATTCTCTTTTGGTTTCAAAAACCTCTTTACTTCATTTACTACTTCTTCTTTACTGTATTTCCACATGCAGGAATTTGGCTGACCTGCAGTTTGTAATCTCCAGTGGATGAAAATGATAAAGCTTTATTTTTGCACCCAACATGATTCTCAAACTGATGCCTGGAAAAGGGAAGACAGACAAACATTGTGGCGCTGTTGTCGTACTCACTTTTTGGTGAACGAGGAGTCTCCAGACGGCAATACTGAGGTAATCCCCCTTAAATCCGTCTTTGTTTTCCCCTAACTTCTACAAAATTGTATTGGGCCCCTTCTTACTACCACTAACATTGAGACATGTAACAGCAGTCATCCATCGACTCTACTTGTACTGCCACTGTAGTCCATAAAAACTCCTTTTTATCCATTCTCTTGAAACATGAAGCTCATGTTGTTTCTTACAGGAGTTTCTTTATCAGTAGAGGATAAGGTCCCTTGGGTCAACCCTATATATGGGTTCACAAAGGGAAAGTTCTGTTTAACTAATTTGATATCCTTCTATGATAAGGTCACCTGCCTAGTGGATGAAGGGAAGGGGGTAGATTTAGTCTTTCTGGATTTTAGTAAGGCTTTTGATACTATCCCTCAGAGCATCCTTCTGGGCAAGTTGTCCAACTGTGGGATGAGCAGTTTCACGGTGTGTTGGGTGAAGAACTGGCTGAAAGGTAGAGCTCAAAGGGTTATACTGAGTGGGGCTACATCTGGCTAGCAACTGCTCACCAGGGGTGTTCTTCAGGGCTCAATTTTAGGGCCCATTCTGTTCAGTATTTTTATCAATGATCTGGGTGCGGGATTTGAATGCACCGTTAGCACGTTTGCTGATGATACCAAACTGGGAGGTGCTGTTGACTTTTTTGAGGGACAAGACAACTTGCAGAGGGATCTAGACAGATTGGAGCACTGGGCAATGACCAACGGGATGAAATTTAATAAGTTGAAATGCTGGATTCTGCTCTCTACATCTTCCTGAGGCGGGGAAGTGGAGAGGGACGTGCTGAGTTCTTCTCCCTGGTATCTAGTGATAGGACACGTGGGAATGGTTCAAAGCTATGCCAGGGGAGGTTTAGACTGGACATTAGGAAGGATTTCTTTACTGACAGGGTGATCAAACGGGTCAAACTGGAACAGACTTCCTAGAGAGGTGATCGATGCCCCAAGCCTATCAGTGTTTAAGAGGCATTTGGGCAATGCCCTTAACTGTACTTTTGTACTTTTGTTCAGCCCTGAAGTGGTCAGGGCTGAAGACGGTAGTTGTAGGTCCCTTCCAACTGAAATATTCTATTCTATTCTATTCTATTCTATTCTATTCTATTCTATTCTATTCTATTCTATTCTATTCTATTCCTTTTTATTCTTATTATTAGTCATTTTATTACTTTTTTTTTGGAGTCACATCCTTCGCAGGGTCTCCTGCTGCCACAAGGAGCAGACCTTGCCACGTGTCCACATTCACTGTAGTGACCTACAGCAACAAGTTTTCTTCCATTTCTAGAATTTCCTTTTCAAACTTCACTCCCTTGCCAGCCCAGCTCTTTTCTTTTGTGCACAGTTTGCACGAGCCCCTGTGAAATCACCAAACCACCTGACAGCTTTCTATTAGCAACATACTGGCTGGTGTTGCTCCAGGAGAAGGGAGTTCTGTGGTATGATTCCACTGACTATAAAGCTTAATTTTATTCCTTGATACCTCACATATCCAAGCAAAGGCAACTGGGGCAATGCGGGTAGTATCCAGCAATTCCTTAGGCTCTTATAAGACATCAGGGCTATTCTAAAGGTGTTTGCATGCTGGTTCCAATTCCTTGGTTTACACTCCTAATACTGGCTTTTTCCTAATTTGTCATTTGTTTTGCCTTATAGTTAGTTTAATTTCTACCTGCTGCTCAGTACTTGGAAAAGGAAAACCTTCATTCTGAGGGCTCATATCAACACTCCAGTAATATTAAACAGGTCAATCTCATGCTCAGTTTAAATTGATGTAGCTTAGCAAAACAAACCAAAATTCAAATTGCCTAAAAGCAGGAGAAAAATCAGAGAATAAATTAGCCTTTACAGGTTTAACTGTCCTAACTCCACTAAACAGAAGTAGTTTTTGAAGGTTAACACAGCTGATAAAGGTGATTAAGAAAACCACCTGACCTTATTGAAAAGGGAGCGCAGAGCCCTTTAAGTGCACTGTAGTCATTACTTTCTGTTTCCGTGTGTCAAAACCCTAAAAAACTACTGTACGAGTTATATCATACATCACTAGTAATTAGGGAAATATTATACTCTTACCTGCAGAGAGTCTTGAAAGACAGCAGAGCTATCATGGTTTCATACAAGCTGCTAGGCTCATCAGACATAGGAAAGAGGGCAAAGCATCTGCTGCAAATCATTTGAAAAATAATTTGGATTAAAAAATTATCTCCTTGCTGCAGTTCCTGGGAAGAAATCACATGGCGCTTCATAAACACAGGATTTGAATTTCTGATTAAGATGGGAAAAAAAATTTTTATACATGTAATCCAATCAAAGTAAATAGATTTCTTCATTCCAGAAGAAAGAAATTCTCTTTTCTGGAGAATTCAAATGGAAAAGACAAGAAAATGCAGTTTGATAGTTATGGTGATATAATGATAACGGTGTTTTTCTACCTTTTTTTAACCTCCCAATAGCTGCTGTAAACTTAGGTGCTGTAATTCTCTCCGATTGTGAGGCCTAGAAGGACTGATTTATATTCAGAGTAATTCCTTACAGTTTTACCTAAAATATTTTGATTACTTTACCTTGTTACTATAGTCAATACCTCACTTAGGAAAGAGTCTCTACATCTACCAAGTGCAGACTTCACCAGTTCTCAGGGGTTTCACGGCTGGCTGTGTACTTCTGGCAGGTGCAAAGACAAGAGAAATGGAGATGACGGTAACATTTCTACAAGGATATATTTGTGACCATAAAATTACAAAATCATTTAATGCCTCTAATTAATCAGTTGACGTGGAGAAGCTGTAAGATATCCATTGCCTGTGCTGAGGCAGAATAAATGACATGCAGAGTTTTATGGACTGTCCTTGGAAATGTATATCATTATAAAAACCTTCTCATTTCCTTTTTAGTTGTTTTAATTTAGCAAGAGCATTTTCAGTTTTTGAGTTAAGTGCACTCTAGAATTTCTAGTAGAGAAACTATAATTGGCTGTACAAAGTGATTCGGGTCATGTTTGTTGTTTATATAGTTTAGTAAAGCAATACAACCGCAAGCCAGCTTTTTCTTCGGCTTTCCATGGTCTGGTTCTTCATTATGGTACCGTGCTTTTTATTTTTATTTTATTGTTACAAAGAGTTTTAAAAGAGAAACTTGGTTTTCTTCCTCAACATCCAAATTGTAGGGTCTAGACCCTTAAGTATATCTGGACCTAACCTGCAATTATAGATACAATTAAATAACAAACCTGTTATTGCAATAGTTTTGTTTCTCTCTGATTCCAGATTTTCTCCCTTTCAGCATCATTTGAAATTCAAATCTAAAACACAGAACTTCAGTGGAATGGCACTTTTTGAACAATGACCTTAGTATTGGTATGGAATAAGGCTTCAGTAATGAGACTGAAATATTGAACCTTCTTGTTTATAAACATAATAAACCTCAACATGGACTTGAAGGAAGGTTTTGGAAGAGGGACATCCTATTTCTATATCCATGTGATTGTGACACCACTGCCAGCAAAAACAACTCAGACATTTGTTTCTAAAATGTGGTGTCTGATCTCTGTAATATTTTAAGATATACATAGTAATTATGTGGTAACTGTAATCTTTCCTTTCCAACTCACTTTCTTCAGACAGTTTTTGCCATTCTGAAGGACACTCTGTAAAAACGTAAACAAACTCACACACAACTGAAGAGTGCAAAGACATTCATAGGCCAACACAGGCCTTAAATCACAAGAACCAGCAAACTCCTAAGCTATACATTAAAAGGTTCACCATCCTTGATGAGTACCTGCAGGCCAGGCAGCCAGAGTCAGGTGAGAAAGTCAGGCTCTCTGACCTCGTCTCCTGATTCTCTGACTTCTTCCTTGGGATTTTTGTAAAGTTGCACATCAGTAGTTCTCCTGGTGAATCCTTCAGTTGCTAGTACTGCCTCAGCAATTGTACTACTGCCCACGTTTTTGCTTGCTTTGCATATCTTCCTTTCACTGACTTTCTCACAAGTTAACATCTATTAGTAAAACTGAGTCAAGGTCACAGAGCCATGTGGCACCAAACTGGGGCATGAATTACAGATATCAGAGCCCTAGGGAGGAGGGTTACAGAAAAATGGGACACCTCTGAACCAGTTTTCTGAAAGAAAGCCTGTTGCCAACTCTGGGATCACTGTGCAAATTACGAATAATTATGAATAATATATTCTCCAATTAAAAAAAAAAATTCTAAGATGTAGTGGCAGAATTCTGTACATAATTTTAAAATATTTTTAAGATGTTCTTAGTAAGATATTGTAGCTTAATTTAGAGGAAAAGCTTCAATGTATATTTAACATAGCTTCAGAAAATGGGAAACACAAGGATTCCAAATTAAAATTCTAGAAAACTAAAAATATTAATTTAAATGCTCACCTAATTTGCAAACTAAATATATGAACACCTTGACAGGGAAAACATCGAACGTTACAGTATTTCTGTGGGTTTCATTAAGATCTATCATTCAGCTAATGGCGCATGAAATCACAGAGATTGACACAAACCTCCAAATGGAAGCAAATGGGAAGCTTGATTATTGAAGAGATGAGAAAAGCCAACGCTGGTCAGCAGTCCTGGGACATTCTGGCTGACAATAACGTTTTACTTATTAGCTCTTAATGACTGACCTAAATTCCTTAAAACCTACTGAGGAATTTTGTTTGAAGAAAAATGAGACTCTACAACAACTATCCAATTCTTTGACCAACTTAATTCCTTATTTTGGAATAAAAAAGTATACATTCTTACCTGTATTCTTGATATTACTTTCCTTCATCCTTGAAGGGTGCCAACACTATGGACAATTATTAGTCCAGACAGACTCCATGGCTTACTTGTCACTTCAATTCCAAACAAGTTGTTTTCCAGAATTAAGACGTACAACAAGAACAAAGATTTTGGCCATTCCCCAGCTTGTGAACCAATACAGTGAAAAACATAGCAGTTCTGAGTTTTTTTTATTCAAATTCACCCATTAACTTTTTTTTTTTTTTTCAAAATGGAATTCTAACCTTGTAAAATTTACCCTTAAAATTTTCTTTTTGTGTCCTTTGGATCAGACCTTATCTGTGCTCCTTATTCCTTAGAGTTGCCCTATTTATAGGGAGAAATAATACATTTTTTAGACCAATAAGTATATAACTTCTCCTTACATTTTTTTTCATATTTATAGCTTAAAAATTAGTAAAACTCTAGCACAGAACAACAAAGGTTTATGACAGCCTTTTGGAAAAAGATCTTCACCTGTCTTCGTTTCTGAATATAGAGAGTCATCTTCTGACACATCTCCTGCTCTTTTGCAGTATTTTTCTCCCCAAAACAAAATTTAAATAATAATGTTAGACTTTGAAACAGAGATATAAAAGGGAACAATGGAGCTTATTTTTCACAGGGACCCAAACATAGATTGGATGTTCAGATATCTGCTCTTCTAGGACGTGCCTTTCTGTCTTTCTCAATTCTACTGAAAGTGTGGGATTCAGACTACCTAGCTAAATATGTCTACTCTACAGAAACCCACCTAAGAACTAACCTCCAGTTGTAGTCAAGGTCACGTTATAGGCAGTTCCTCTGATGTATCTTAAACATTTCTTTTAGTACGGGATGAATCTCATCTGAGGTTTACCAAGTCGTTTCCATTGCCTATGTAGAAAGACTTACATGTCTAAGATATAAACACAATAACTAAGCTAATAGATATTTATATAAACTAAGATAATACATATTTGTATAAATCAATATAGTGATATACCTTTTAGGTTCCTTTGATGTCTCATTTCTCGTCATACATCTTTTTTTTTAATCTTTATTACAGAAATATTTGTCTGCTATCTACAAATACTTGTACTAACTATACAATATAAGGTATCGTTTCCTCTCTCTTCTTCTTAGTTTAAACAACTTTTTGTAAAATTTATCTATTCAGTAAGTTCCCAGTTCAGCAATGCTTTCTAAACTTATTACTTAGCACATGCTTAAGTGTAATTGAACTTAATGCAGTTAACAGTAGTCTTGAATAAAAAGATTTAGTATATGACTATGCTTCCTGTTGACACTTGAGGCTATATCATCATAACTGTCTATTCACGGGAAATCATATAGGGATTTTAAGAATTTCTATTTCAGTAGGCAGTCTTCTGGCTTGATTTTAAACTACTTAACTCATTTTATCTATGTTTGTATATAAAACAGGAAATAAGAACAAAGAAAAAAATCTGCCATACAAGCATAAAATGTCATGGCTACAACAAAAAAGCTAAACATTTTTCATTATTTATCTGATTTTCCCAGAGTGTGCAGAATCACATCTTAAGTTGATGCAATACGTACCAGGAAATGAGCATACTATGGAGAAAAAGAACATAATTAAAAAGTGATTGAGTCTTGTAGAAAATTAAAATCCAGCTGCCAGTTCAGATAGCACTAGAAGTTTAGAAATAAAATTTCATGTTCTTACACTTCTGCAAAGTGTGTTTTTATTACAGCTCAAGAGGATGAGGTAGTAACATCAGGGAAAATATGGTATTTCAAGGATGGATTGAGTGATCTCTGCTTCAATTTTAAATCTACGCCTAGTCATTTACATTTACAGTTGCTTTTTGCCTGTGGACACATTATACCTTTGTGGGCATGTGCAACTCCAAACTGGCTAGAGTCAGATTAACATATTAAGAAGTCCACAGCCATATATTAAATTAATGCATGTGAGATGATGATAAATGGGGCTTCATTGTCTAAACTCATTGTTCTGAAAGGCTATGCTATAATGAACAACTGTCAGGAGTGTCTAGCTCATGAAACTCAAGTTCTTGAAAAAAGGCATCATTCAAAACCAAAATGATCATGAGAACTATTTCTGACTGTCCTAAGATACATAGGAGGTTTTAGTTCAATTAGAGCATATATTAACTAAAGGTTTACTTGTTACAAAAAGTATTTGCAAGACTATGAAAACCTCAGTGTTCCTTCTTGATCTATCACTACTTTCTCTCCTATCAACAAGTACTTTTATGCACCTTAGAATTTGCACATTCACAATTTACAAGCAAGTAGATTAGCCTCCGATGAGGTGGGAATTGATGGTGCTGCACCCTGACAATTACGACGACAATTTTACTGAATACCTTTCACAGTGGCAAAGCAGAAAGGTTATTTGATTTGAACTGAGGAGCTGACAGTGTGCTTATTCCCACAGTGTCACACAACAATGAGGTGGCACCTAGAATATTGGCTGATCACTGCTTTGATGCACTTTCTCTCCTTTATTCTTTTTCTTTTTGTCCTTGTCCTCCTTTTTTGTATTATTCCCATTGCCAATATAGAGCCAAGCCACGAAACAATCTTTCCCACCACATAGACTGTAAACGCACGTTTAGTAGCTCAGCTCTGCCTTTAAAGTGGTGGAAGAAGTGTTTCATTGGGGTTTTCTCCTCCCAAAAGAGTTAGTGGGACACTTACCGAAACGGTGGACATTTTAGTTCTTTTTCTGTGGGAAACATATAATGTAATAAACTCTTTTTGGGAACAAGGATACATTAAATTCCACAGCCTTCTCTGCCATCCCCGTTGTTTCCAGGTTCTGAGCTAAGTGCAGGTATCTGTGAGTACAGTCGAGGGCAGAGCAAAGACATTTGACATCCACATAATGAGCTTACTAACTGTTTGCTACCCTGCAGTCTTTCTTTCTCTGTCTGTAGATACTGTTATAGATACATGAGAAACCTTTTCCAAGCAAAACATAATTTTGTTCACAAAAATTAATTTTCAAAAAATTTCAACAACACTAAATTGTGATTTGCTTTTGCAAGGTTTTATGCTCTTCAGTGAACATCCATAGGGCTGTATGAGGATCAATTTTTGTCTCATTACCACTAAGCTACTTACCATACATATCAAAGCAGCTATTTTAAGAAACTAAATCATACATGTATATGTACACATGTATATGCACACATGCATGTACATATACACACACAGCAAATAAACATTTTTTTTTCCCAAAGATATACAAAAATTGTGATGCTATCTTCTTCTCACAGGTGAAAATCAGATGTCACGTTTTATATGAATGTGCTGTTTAATGTTCATTTCTGTGTTTTAAGTATTAAAAGCAACATTTTGTACACAATGATGGTCATTGAGTTAGAAAGCCTGTTCTCTAATGCTAAGCCTAAGAGTGCACAAATTAACTAGTGCCTCTGTTTCTAAGCAATGAATTCTTGTAGCTAAATATAAATACTTGAACAGCCTCCTGGATGTTAGTGCCATAGCTACCTGAATACAAGTATATAGACATGCAGTCCATCTGAGCACTTAGCTCTTGCCTAAGCTCCATCACAATTCACAAATCAACTGGAACAGGACGAAATGACACCTAAATTCATGGTAGCTACAATCCAATAGTCATGCTCAGACCATGAACAAGCTTTGAGTTTTCTTAGAGTGACAGCAGTTGCGTTGGTTTCATTCAAAACTTCCCGGGGAAAAATGAATGAGACCCAGATTCATTACTCTTCTTAGTACCAGAGTATTCAAAAGCATAAAAGAATGTAATATAAGCTACTGACTAACCTGGAACGAGGACATGCTTCAACTCAACCAAAGTTATCTAAGGTGATAACAAACCATATGGCTTTTACCATGGAAAATTTCTTTCTGCTGGGTGATGCTGTACAGAAGGAAGGCTGCTGTGTACTTAGGAAAAGCAGGCAAAAAGGTTCTTACACTTCAAAATCTTTTAAAGAGCAAAAATAAATACATCCTGTACACAGAAATAAGATTTTTTATTACTCTAATTAATGTTTTAACAGCTTAATAGTCCAGACTATTTCACACAGAAAAACCTCATTAACAGTACAGCTAAAATTGTTATTCCAAAAAACACTTAGACACTCCTAGTAACTATCCCTGTTCTCTGGTGTGGTACTCACATCTAAGAAACATCTCTAGGGATCTGAAAGTCAACACTTCCTTCCTTGAGAAGAAGAGAGGGGGAAGAAGGTTGTGATGAGCTGACAGTGTCCTGCCCTCTCTGCTCTGTATTAAGTCAATGGTGGAGGCTTCCTTCTCCTCTTACTAGGAGAAACGTGATGCTGATGTCAATGCTTCCTTTCTCTTCAATCTTGGGGTCTGCTTGTGGTTACATTTCTGTTTTCATGACACACTTTCCTTTCTTTTCATTGGTTCCACGTTGAAGTCTGAAAGTTGCCCGCAGCCTCCCCCAGCCCTGTTACCCCAAGGGGCTGGTGTTTGTGGCGCGGTGGTTCCCTGGGGCTGTTGGGACTTTACCACGCAGGGTATTCCCAGGGCTGAGGCTAAAACAGGTCAGGCAGTAGCCACTGACCACTGCGCAATGCTAAACCAAGCCCCGACCAGCTCAGACTGAAGAGACTGCAGTCAAGTCCTGAGACCCTGCACTGCCAGCTCCGTACAAAGCCTGGCTCCTTCTCCTGGCAGTGGCAAAAATCATGTATATTGGGCTCAAGGATGAGGAAGAAGTCTTCCGACATACACCTAACAATAAACATCCATTCCCATCCATAAGCATGTAAATGCTTTACAGAAACCAGTGACTTTGCTCTTACCATCTGGGAGATGGGCAGGAGATGTCAAAGTGTTCACTAACCCTGGTATATCATTCATTTGGGGATATTGGAAAACGAAAATCCGACGCCAGCACAGGAAGGGAAAGTCAAGGTTCCACAGTTTATGCTGGAGCGGATGCTAGCAACTTGCGGATAGGCTTAGCACTTTATTCAGGATGTAGGTTAGCGGAGAATAGACTCAGAAGTCTAATTTCTGGAAAAGTAATTTTGAAAATATGTGTCAAAAATATGTAAAACATTTATTTAACACTCAGCAGGTTCTTGAAAACCTTGAATTCAAGGTATTAAACAGAAAAAAATATTATTGTAGGCAAAATATCTACATTCAGGATAAAATGGTATTTGCTGTATTTAGATATAACACAAACACAGTTCTATTATGTTGCCTTTTTGGTGGCAATCAGGAATAACTCGCAATATTTTTATATTTACACTGACACAGCCAAAATTTCCTTTTTTAATTATATGTTTTGTTTCAGTTCTAGAAAGTTTGGAAGATGGTGATACTTGTGATGTTCAGGAAGGAGCTCTTCCATTGACAGTGTGATAATTCTGTCTTAGCCATCTGGGTGCTACTATAATTTTATGAAGATTCTAATTTAGTTTCATTCACTTGCTTTTAAGATATCAAATTAAAGCTTTATTTCTGATTCTAATTCTACCAAAGTAAAAGCAATAGAAGATAACTCCAGATCTCAGTAGAATAAGAGAGCTTTTTGGTAAACAGGATAATCCTCCCTGCCAACCCCCCCCCCAATTTTTTTTAGCTGCCAGTTATTTAGATCTGGAGTCCTTCCAAAGCTGAGAGTCATAGATGCATTATGCTAAATTCAGTTGCAGCGCATATTTCATCTTACTTTTCCCTGTATCCTAAGCTCTCATTTGAGGAAGAACAAGAAGTTTAATTAAATATGTATTGAGACTCTCTTCCACAATGTCAGCCCAGGATGATGATAAATGTGAGCGGCTTGCCAGCAATATGGCTACCCCTTTAATCTCTCCCTTTTTTTCAGCTGCCAAGAGAAAAGTCCCTCAATCCAATGTTTATAGGCACTGTGCTCAGTGTATATAGACATTTTACATTTGAAAGGATTAAAATGGTAAGATAGATGATGAAAAAAATGTAGTGGAACAGTATTAACACGAAATAATACCAGATAAATTATGTTATTCTGCTCTACAAATGGAAAATTATACATACATGTGATGCAGATGAAACAGAATGTATAGTCATGTATTTGCTTGAGGAAAAGTCCCCACCAAAAACAGTGTTGAAATAAACAGGAAAGTCATCCTATACCAATTTTCAGAATACAGTGCTTTTCTCTTTATTTATGGATATGGGAGTGTGGTTTTGTTTTGAGGGTTTTTTGTGCACACTGTTCACTTTTTATTTTGTAAGGTCTTTAACAATTTGAGCAACATATATCTCAAAGGCTCTACACTCACTTTTTCTATTTTGGACCAGTGTTAAAATTTCTTAGTGCTTTAACTAAAATGGTTCCCACATCTCAAATCTGAAGTACGATTTCACTGGAGAAGTTATTCGACATACGACTCTGTGTGTCCATATGAGATACGTAGCTGACTTGCTTGATTATAAAAACAAGACGCAGGTTCTGATCACCTCGGTGGTCTTTTCTCGCACCCTGTGTGTCACTGTAGGAACACTGAGTCTTCACCTTGAGCACTTTATAGTTAAATACATCAGTCCAGCACAACCAACTTAACCATGTGGGTAGACCAGCTGAATCAATGAGACACACACATGGCAAATTTCCCCATTAGGATTAATTTGGCTGCTACCGTGCCATTCACAGGTGTATGTTTACAGCATGTGTAGCACCTGCCAGGGAAATGTCTCATATAAAACAAAAAGCAGTAACTACACAGTGACAAACAACGGGAAAAAGAGACTTTTTGAATAAAGCAGTAATAACTGTGTATTATGTGACCTAGGTATGGCGTCTTTTCACAGATCAAAAGCTATTTCAGTTATCGCATTTGGATCTGTTGCTTTGCTACAGTTTAATACAGTTGTCATCATAAAAAATTTGTGGATTAGATGCTCTCACTGATGGTGAAATCAAGATAAGATTGTCCACGTCACTAATCCTTGGAGTTTTGCATGTTCTTAAGCACAGGAACATACAATGTCAAAGGAAATGATTTTGGATGACCAAATACTGAGATACAAAGATATTCTAATTTGAAGATATAGGCCAAAGGGAATTGTTCAGCTGCTGTATGTGAATTTCTATTTTTGATTATTGATTTAATTTTATATGAATGGCCACAGACTTGTAAGCCTACTTACAGGCATACTATGGACTTTGTGCTAGTATTTTTGAAAATCAGAAGGCCTACTACCCCTCAAGGGCAAAAGCTACACGTTCATCTGCCTCTCTGAAGTGCTTATACATCACTGCAAGCAGCATGGGGAACAAACTGGAAGAATTGGAGATCTGTGTGAGGTCGCAGGGCCATGATCTCATCGCAGTTACTGAGACATGGTGGGATAGCTCACATGACTGGAACACTGTCATGGATGGCTGTGTCCTCTTTAGGAAAGATAGGCCAGCAAGGCGAGGTGGTGGAGTTGCTCTTTATGTGAGAGAGCAACTGGAATGCATTGAGCTGTCCCTGGGGGCAGATGAGGGAGTTGAGAGCTTGTGGGTAAGGATTAAGGGGCAGGCTAACATGAGGGACACTGTTGTGGGGGTTTATTACAGGCCACCTGACCAGGATGCAGAAGTCGATGAGGCCTTCTACAGGCAGCTGAGAGCCACCTCACAATCACAGGCATTGGTTCTCGTGGGGGACTTCAGTCACCCTGATGTCTGCTGGGAAGGCTACACAGCTAGGCAGGTACAGTCCAGGAGGTTCCTCCAGTGTCTTGATGATAACTTTTTGACTCAGGTGGTGGAGGAGCCGACAAGGAGAGGTGTACTACTGGACCTAGTACTGACAAACAAAGAGAGACTGGTGGAGGACATTAAAGTTGGGGGCAGCCTCGGCTGTAGTGATCGTGAGAAGATTGAGTGAGTTCAGGATTATGTGCAGTAGGCATAAAATGACCGGTAGGGTTGCAACCTTGGACTTCAGGAGGGCTAACTTTGATCTCTTCAAGAAACTGCTTGGAGAAATCCCATGGGTTAGGGCTCTAGAGGGTAGGGGGGCTCAAGAGAGCTGGNAGAAGTCATTGCTGGGCTGCTCTCTGTCATCTTTGAAAGGTCCTGGAGAACAGACGGGGTGCCTGAAGACTGGAGGAAAGCCAATGTCACTCTGTGGAGCGAGGCTTTACTGAGTTTTCCCTTGACAAAGAATGTAAACAGTTAAGAGAAACTTGCAGTAAACAGGAGGGAGTTGGGAGACTTTTACGGGACGCGCAGGCAGTAAGAACCAACCAATCACGAGACTATTACAGGACGCATGGACAGTAAGAACCAACAATTCACGTCGTAACGAAGTCACGTGTATCTAAGGCAGTACCCTATCAGAGTATGTCTGATAGCATGTGAACAGCAATAAACGGTATATAATGTGAGCTTTCTGGGCAATAAAAGTCTTTGGCCTGCACTCCGCCAGAGTCCGTGTTTTTTCAATCTCCACATCACTCCAGTCTTCAAAAAGGGCAAGAAGGAAGACCCGGGAAACTACAGGCCAGTCAGCCTCCCCTCCATCCCTGGAAAGATGATGGAACAGCTCGTTCTGGGTGTCGCGTCCAAGCATCTGGAGGAAAGTAGCTATCAGAAGTAGTTAGTATCAGTAGTTATCAGAAGTAGCCAACGTGGATTCACCAAGGGGAAGTCATGTCTGACTAATCTGAAAGCCTTTCACAATGGCGTGACTGCATGGATAGATGAGGGGAGGGCAGTGGATGTTGTCTGCCTTGACTTCAGCAAGGCTTTTGACACTGTCTCCCACAGCATCCTCACAGGCAAGCTTAGGGAGTGTGGGTTCGATGAATGGACAGTGGGGTGGATTGAAAACTGGCTGGCAGATGGAGCTCAGAGGGTTGTGATTAGTGGCACAGA
>VYXH01001651.1:336366-372880 GCA_013397275.1 Burhinus bistriatus
CGGTTCAAGAAGGACAGGGAACTGCTGGAGAGCGTACAGCAAAGGGCTACGAAGATGATTAGGGGACTGGAACATCTTTCTAATGAGGAAAGGCTGAGGGACTTGGGTCTTTTTAGTCTGGAGAAGACTGAGGGGGGATCTCATCAATGCCTATAAATACTTAAAGGGAGGGTGTTAGGAGGATGGCACCAGTCTTTTTGCAGTGGTGCCCAGTGACAGGACAAGAGGTAATGAGCACAAACTTGAACATAGGAAGTTCCATCTGAACATGAGGAGGAACTTCTTTCCTTTGAGGGTGGCAGAGCACTGGAAGAGGCTGCCCAGAGAGGTGGTGGAGTCTCCAACTCTGGAGACATTCCAAACCCACCTGGACGCCGTCCTGTGCAACCTGCTGTAGGTGACCCTGCTGTGGCAGGGAGGGTTGGACTAGATGATCTCCAGAGGTCCCTTCCAACCCCTGCGATTCTGTGATTCTGCAGAACCATGCCTGGGAAGTCCAGAGGAAAGCACAATCTGCCTCAGATTCGTATCATCAGTATCTGCTGATAACCAAATTAAAAGCCTACCTGGTGCTAATGTTTGGAAACATGGCCTACCTGTTTACTTAGCCATACAACAGAGCAAATAGAAAAATATCTGCTTTTTATGCACAAACTCTCTCTGTGTGAAAATGCATACATGTAACTGAATATACCAGCGTTAAAAGAGGTCAACGACCAAGTACAGTTAAACCACCTTACAATTTTTTATGTACCTTTAAAATTACATATATAGAATTATAGACACAATTATTGATTTATGTGTGTATGGATGTATTCAAACATAAATATGTATGTATTTATATATAAATATATATGTCTTAGGAAGATATGTTCACTTGAAAACAATAGAACCTCCTTGCAACAGTCTTGAATATAGTGAAATGTCTTTCCTGGATCAGTGAATTTGTAGATGCTATGATCAAGAACTAACTGAAGATCTGTCTATGTAAATGGACTTTAAGTCCATCCTTCTAATCACTACAGGCAAAACCTGGACTTTTTCATTAATCTCTATTTAGGTATTAAACAGGGTATAGGAGTGTTTTCATACTAAAATTTATTCTTCTGTAAAATTATATTGTTAATGTTACACGTATTATTTAATGTCACTTTTACACAAAAAACTAAATATGAATGTTTATTTCCTTTGCTTTGTAAGTATGCACATCCTCAAAATACCAAAGAATAATTATTTAAATGATTATACTATGCATCCCTTTGTTTAAAAATCTTACGTATTACATAGTTAATCTTTACAACAGTGTTATAAAAAACAGTGTTCCAATCAGTGTTATGGTATATTATAGCTGTATGGTGGCACTGTTGTAAGAATGCACTGCTGATATAAAACCATGAAAGTCTAAAAATAATGTATACATACATTCTTCCTCAGCCCACCATGACTTTTTTATTATATTTTATACACAAGGAATGTATGTCTTAAGGTTTCTATTAATTTTCTGGAGGCTGAAATTGGAATTCAGGCATATTAAGGGAAAGCATGAATTAAAAATATTACAAATACCTGGAAAAATGCATAGAGATTGGTTGTACAGTGTGAGCCTTTAATCTATATTGTAGGTTATCTGTGAGATGTGAGAAAAATTAATGTCACTGGTTTTCATCAAGGCTCAAACATTTTGAAGCCACCGATATTTATACCTGTCTCATCTGCTTTCTCCTCCTGGTCAGGTGGCCTATAGCAGATACCCACTACAACGTCACACGTATTGACCTGCTCTTTAATCCCTACCCAAGAGCTCCAGGCATTTCAGCTGCTCTCTCACATAAAGGGCAACTCCATCTCTTGTTCTTACCAGCCTGTCCTTCCTAAAGAGCCCGTGCCCCTCAGTTGCAGCACTCCAGTCATGCAGGCCGTTCTACCACATCTTCATGATCCCAGCCAGATATTAGCCATGCAACTGCACACAGATCTCGAATTCCTCCTGTTTACTCTCCGTTCTGCATGTGTTAGTTTACAGGCACTTTAGAGATGCACCCTGGCACGCGAATTTCCTAGAAAAGGTCTGGGGGGTTTCCCCACAATTATGCCTTCTAGGCATTTCTTTTCTTGAAAACGTTTGAGGTGATCCAACTTATGCCCTGTTGATTTTGTTTGACTTTGTGTTACCTTTTGTTCACATCACTCCAGTTCCTTTTCTTGTTAAGCTTGGCCATCAATCCCTCACAGGGCTGCTGGTAACTCTCTCCCTCCCACACCATTCCTAGATTAAAGCCCTTCTTACCTGGTCAGTCATCCTTACTGGGAAAGATACCTTTCTCCTGCCTAGTGAGGTGGATCCCATCTCTCCTCAAAAAGATACAGACTCTCGAACAGGGACTCATGGTAATAGAAACCAAAACCAGGTGTGCCAACAATTGTTGAAATGCAGTCCAGTCCCCTCTTCCTCACACCCTTTTCCCTCAATGTCAGGATGAAGGTGAACACCACCTGGGCCCCCATGCCCTGGAGTTCTGTAGTCAAGACTGATGCTCTCCAGGTTGTCCTTGAGAGTATCATTGATGTCCGCATGGAAGAATATCAGGGGGTAACGGTCAGAGGGTTGGTCAAGCTTCATCAGTCACTCTGCAGCATCCTGGGACTGAGCCTCTGGGAAGCAGCAAACTTCTCTATACTACAGGTCGGGTCAGGTGTCTCTGCCAGGATTTGCTCACTACTATCAGTCGCTGCTTCCTCCTGATGCTCCTTCATGGCTCAGGGTAAGTTGACCCAGATGCTCTGCTTGCAAGCACATCCAGCTCCTCCTCAGCTTTAAGGGCAGTGAACCTGTTCTGGAGCTGCGAACATTCAGGTTTGGTACCATGGTACCAGGCCTTCCTCTTGGTACCAGGAGGCACCTGCTCCAGCCTTCGCCTTCATCAGTTTCCACTTGCTCTTCTTCTAGGAACAGGCTCTGCCCGTCAGGCTCAGTAGCCGAGGTCTGCAGAAGGAGCACTGTGTGATACCAGCTACGCTACACAACTTCCTGCCGTACATTGATCGTCTCGGATATTTTGCATACCGATGGCAATGCTGCCTGCCCTTACTGGCTAATGAGAATCACCGTGCAAAGCTAATATAGCAATAAACCATATTGTTCTCATTATATTCTCATTGTTTTGTCTTTCAAACGTATGCTAAATGCCATAGAGAGTAAAAAACCAACAGGCTCATTTTTAAACTCACCCATTTTATAGGTAGCTCCATTTGCACACAGGTAGAACTAAAATAGTACCTAAAGCTTCAGATCAGAAAAATTAGTAAGTAAACAGCTAATGGAACTAAAAATTCTCTTAACATTTCCAAATCGATAATGCCCCTACCTGTAAGAATACAGAAGACGTATCTTAAGTAGCGTATTTATTTTCAGACTTCTTATTTAACAAATGTACATCGAATGACTTATTGGCAAGTCTTTCCAGTATTTATGTATTTGAACTGAACCAAGAGCAAAACTAACGGCTCCAGTTTGTCCCTGGAGCTGAACTGAAGCAATGTCTCCCTGCTGTGCTAAATACTTTCCAAACAGAACAGATTAGTTCCCTACTTTCCATAGTTAAAAAGTCACTGTATTTATACCAAGTGGAATATGAATGAAGAAACAAAGCAATAATTCCAACATCAATGTATTTATTATTCCAGCTCCCTTGACATCCTCTTTGCTGATCTTCCAGGCCACAGCGTCTCTTTCCATTCTAAATATGCAGACAAATCCTCACGGGCACACTTGCATTCAAGACTCAAAAAGAATAAGGATCACACATATCAATGCTCTATATATGGAAATATTTCTTGTCACACAAAATGGATCTTTTCACTGCCTGACTGTCAACCCCTTCCTGATCAAACCAGACAACACCAGCTTCTGCTGCTTTTCCAGACTCTTGGCAGGCTCTGCTCACATCTGCACATCTTGCATTTACAAGTACACAGATTCCAAAGCTGTCAGTGGATGGAAATAATTTTGAAATCCAGAGTGAATACAAATGGATTCCCTGTAAAAGGCTTTTATTTCTGTGTCAAGTGGTAGAGTTGCTAGTACAGAAGCTTCCATTTTACACTTCCCCACTTCCAACAACATCAGAGAGGACTGGAAGTGTCCCAACACTAAATGGATGTAGGACTTTTTTTAATTGTTTTGTGTATCAAATAAGCAAGTGGAAAAAAAAAAAATCAGTATTTGTTCCTTCGGATATTTTGTTACATACAAATAAACATAAGGGGTAGGGGGGGAATCTCTTGTACTGCTTTTTCTTTCCTCTTTTTCAAAGGAAGATTTCAAACAAAAAACTGTTTCTGGTTTATTTATAATACAGTGTCATATGCGAGTACTTTCAGTAGCTATGGATTACAGTATACAGTATTGGCAATGTAATACAATCCATCCATTCCTTACTATATCTCGCTCTTCCAAAAAAAGTTACAGCGTTAAAGTTCAGTATTAGTTTGGTTTGGAAGTCATTAGCCTGAACTGGTTGTTTATTCTGGATGCTTCAAAACTGTGATCTCACATTTGTGATGTGAGATTGACATCCTGACAGCTGAGCAGAATTTCATAACATTTCCACCACAATTGGGCTTTTTAAATAAAACCAGATTGCCTTTAGAATAAATTTATTTGAGGCATAATTTAACAGTTTCCAAACTTTTCCACAGAAGAATAAGAAAAATTGCCAGACTTTTAACTGTTACCTTAAAAAAAAAATTACAAGAACAACAAAAAGAAATGAAACCCAAATAAGTAGAAATAGGTAAGTATTTTCTGTTTTTACCAACACCTGGAAATGCATTATATTTGGCAATTTTGTTTTTCAGCAGTTGGATAAAAAGCGTTCCAAGGGAGGAAAAAGCCACTGCTGCCGGATCCTTTGGAGTGCAGCCCTACTAACAGCTGAATGCATGAGCGGAGGTCTCCTAAAGCTGTGCCTGACCAAAAGCAGCCGTCCGAGGAGTCAGATGCAATGGAGCCCTTTAAACGATCAACAAGTAGACGGGTACTACCTTGACCCTGACCTCAGTGACAGAACTGGAGCGGTTCGTTTAGCTGTGAGGCACCTTGGAATGAAATGCCAAACCACCGCTTGGTACCTCGAGTATGCGAATCCCTTGGAACGTTATCATAGAGATAGACACATGTCGGCAACCCGAATCAGATGAAGAGAGTTTTTCCAGACTGTGCATTTTGCTGCAGGAAGAACAAGCGCATTCATTAATGAAGAGGCATTACAGGACTGTGAGAAAAACAGTGTCAACACAACTCCGCTGGCTTTTGCTTAAAGCCTTGAGAGAGGCAAGTGTCAGCCAAACCCTCACCCCAGGCTGAACTACTGAATGTTGCCTGCATGAAAAAAAGGCTGCTTGACCTACTTTTATCTTCTGGATGAAAAAGCGAGGTTTCTGTCTGCTGATGGCTGTTGCACTTCCAAAATAGCAGGAATCAAGTGACTTTTATTTCTTCTAAAAATAGCTGTGCCAAATCTGTCCTGGATGATGAAGGCTGAATTACGACGTACCCTAAGGAAATCATGAGTTTTCCATTGACCGTTGATTAGGACAAACCACAAGTTACTTAGGCAAGATGTGGCATAAAGTGAGCCTGAACAATAAGAACAACAAACGTGTTCACCAGAACACCCGTATTTATGGATATAAGAACATATTTGTAAAACTTTATAGAAACTGCATTTAGAACCAAATGTCATCAAATATGACATTTTCTCTTTTCAGTTAGACTGCGGTGAGGTGAGTGGCAGCGAGTGCGGGGAGCATCACGTGCATGTGGCAGGTAGCCTCAAAAAGGAGTTCAGTTGTAAAAAAAATTCATTTATGACTTGCCCTCTGTAGCTATTCATGTCTTAATTGCCCTTCACATTCCCTATAAGGTTGGGGGAGTTTGTACAATAATTTTTAATTTTTATTTTTTATAGAAAGCAAAAGGTCATAGTACAGTAGTGACAGCATAACACAACAAACAGGTTATATTCTTAAAAGTATGATATCATTCAGATGGTTTTCCTGCATGACTCCATTCAAGCATCAATATGACAGTATGAAAATTTCAAGACTATTTAAGTCTCTGACATGCCATGATGCTCATTGATGGAGATGGTACTGCTCAAAGCTCCGCGTTTCACTGATATGCTAATTTATATTGTTTAATATACTGTGTTGTTAATAATTTCTATTCCTTGGAGACTCCAATAATGAGCTGGTAAAGTTTTACAGAAAAAGATAGTTTCTTCCTCCAAATGCCTTACCGTCTTCAGAACAAGATGAGTCATAGTGAGAAACAAAATTAAAATGGAGAAGAGGGGATAGGCTGGAAAAAAGAAAGGAGAACCCCATGGTCAAAATAATAACAGCATTATTTTATCCAAGAGTTTTAACGTACTTTTTCTGACTCTGCATCACTGTATCTGAAGCCTTCTGGCACAGCAGGAAAGGTGCAGACTTGTTATTAGATTCACCGTTTATTGAGGCTGAACACCAAATCTTTTAGGTAGCTAAGTTAAAAAAAAAAAAATCTATAAAGCAAAGCTAAATTCTTTACTGGTCAGTGTGTATGATGCTTCGTTACCTTTATTAACGTGGCAAAATGACCACATCACATGGAATTGGTTTGGGGAAAATTGCATTGGTACACAACTGCAGATCTCTGTCCACTCAGAGATCCAGGAATGGTTTTGTTGAAGTTAATCAGCATTAGAAGATAAAAGAATGAATTTATAATTATTTCAGTACAATCCCTGGCTTTGAGTCTCTTCCTTTACTTCATTCATAGAGAGGCTGTGATTGCTCTAGAAATTCATGGTTTTACCTAGCTCCTAGTCACAGCCTTTCTGTATGGTGTCTCCTCACTTTGAAAGTACAGCATAGAATATCAGAAAAGCGTATTTGAGTTATCTGCAGCAATTGCAAAAGATACTGCAAGGCCTTTCTGTCTATCGCTACAGCTCTGTGTGTATGAAAACAACTCTGATTCACAACTAAAAAGACTATTTGTCTTCAATGTACACTTCAGGGGACTGTTGTATATGAAAATAAAAGTTATACTGTACACTCTCCCAATTCAAAAGACAAAAGAGAAGTTCAGGTGGAAATGTTGAGCTCAGATCCTACAGTCTTATGTTGCTGGACCAAATAGGTCACCATGTTTTACCTTTCTCTCCTCATAGACTTTCCTCCTCAAAAAAAATGCATTATAAAACTATAATATAGTTCCCTTTGCCAGGGGATTTGGCACATTATATCACAATTAAAAAAATACAATAAAACCATGAGGCAATAAAAATGCTGTACAAGCTTCCATAAACTAAGCTAACAAGCAATAAAACAAATAGAGTGTAAGTGTAAGAAAGAGGTTTTGCTGCCAACAGAGGAAGAATTTTATTGAAAAGTATATATAGTCATCTGCACATTTGTACTGTTGAAATAGTGAATGTTCTTTAAAGGGCAGTACTGCTGTTTAATTCAGTGTTTGAGATCAGCACGTATATTGGAAGGATTTTTGAACTGCAGGTAACTAATACAGCTGCCCTTAGGCAGCAAAAACAGCTCCTGGATAAATGTAGAAGCTGAACTGATTCTTTTCCTCAACATATCAGGAAACCACTATATAAGAGAGCGGAGCTAGGATTACATAAACAAATACCTTAGAAGTTCCATTTCATAAAAAAAGCAAGCACACAAAAAAATCCCACATGGCAATGATCCTTTAAGCCTTAAAAAATCCTCCCATTTGGAGCATTTGTACCAATGCTCCTGTGAAATGGGGAGATACATGTGGGCTCCCTTTCGTCACGCTCACATTTGGTGGCAGAGTCAAACTGAAGCCAATGTCAGGATTTAGAAACGCTTCTCACCAGCTTGAGGGTGGCAATGGGCCGGACTGGGCTGGCACAGCCTCTGAGCTCGAATCCGCTCCCCGATGCGTTTCCAGTTCTCCAACTGCAAGCAGACTGCTGGCACCACCACCAACTGACCCGATGCGCTATAAATTGACACATTTGGCTGAGAACAGGCTACTGAGCACAAAGGGATGAAGGCGAGGGACATCAAATTTATTTTTTGTTATTGGTTGATACTGCCCTTCCAGCCTAGATAAAGATTTATGTAACTGCATAGCTCATTGCTTCGGGATAGAGTAGAAATTTCCTCCTCAGCTCTTTCTCTTGGACTTACTTCTATATTAAAGGATGAAAGTTACTCAAAAATACACAAGTAATACCTAAGATTTAAAATAAGGTTCACTATTAATAGCCTAGCAATTATTTTTCTTAAAGGGAATATCTAAAAATAGTCATCAGTGACATTGAAAAAGACCTGAAAACATGTAACATTACACGAAAAAATGGGGAAACAAACACACTGGAGAATATCTACGTGTTTGAGAGTATTTGTTCTTTCATAGAATCATAGAATCATCTAGGTTGGAAGGGACCTTTAAGATCATTGAGTCCAACCATCAATGTAACACTGCCAAGTCCACCACTAAGCCATGTCCCTCAGCACCACGTCTACCCAGCTTTTAAATACCTCCAGGGATGGTCATTCCACCACTTCCGTGGGCAGCCTGTTCCAACGTTTGATAACCCTTTCAGATTTGTTTGAAAAAATATTACAGTAAGCTTCTGTTTCTGCAGGCTCTTCCACACGTCTACTTAAAAGTCAAAACAATACATCTGTTTGCGTGGTCAGTCTTCTGAGTTTAATTCAGATTATCAGTTATTTTAACATCTTAATGTTATAGTTATGTAATTTACATTCCTTTTAAGCCGAAGCAGAGAGGACTTTGAAATAGCTTTGTCTACCCCGGCTTAACTGGGTGGATGCCCGGTTCTTCGACAAGGGCAGCGCATGCTATTTCTGCAGTCAGTCCTTTACGTCTGGAACACCCCTGAGCAGCTCACTTTGCCTTCAGAGGCACAAACCACCCATGGAAGGGAGGAACTGTCTACACTGGAGTGAGAAATATTGTTACTGTTAGGAGCCGAAAACTTCTGCAAGTAAACTTGACTAACTCCCACCTAATAAGATAGTATCGATTTTGCTTTTTCTTTCTTACCTCTGTTGACAGTGAAAATGTGCTGAAAATACATGCTTTGCCAGAAATGCCATAAATACCCCTACCTGGGCAAGGGTCCGGGCAAGGACCAACTCTCCTCACTGTCACTGAGTGCCAAAACTGGGTGAAAATTAAGCTTTGACCAAACAATCTCCACACCAGCAGAGATAGTTCTGAGATGCTGTGAATTTTATGCCAACTTATGCAGGAGAGAAGGTCTTCTATGCATCCATCACCATCCTGGCGAACAAACCAGCCTTGCTCCAAAGAGCATGGCACTGTGCTATGCTATTTGTCTCTGTGACTCTGCATGTGTGTTTGCCAATGTATGGTATATAGGACAACCGTACCCAGGGATGCATCAAAAGCAGCGTGGCCAGCAGGGCGAGGGAGGGGATTCTGCCCCTCTGCTCTGCTCTAGTCAGACCCCACCTGCAGTACTGCATCCATCTTTGGAGCCACCAGTATAAGAAGGACATGGACCTGTTGGAGCAGGTCCAGAGGAGGGCCACGAAGATGATCAGAGGGCTGGAGCACCTCTGCTACGGGGGCAGGATGACAGACTTGGTGTTGTTCAGCCTGGAGAAGAGAAGGCTCCGGAAAGACCTTAGAGCAGCCTTCCAGTATCTGAAAGAGGCCTACAAGAAAACTGGAGAGGGGCTTTTGACAAAAGCATGTAGTGATAGGACAAGGGGCAATGGCTTCAAACTGGAAGAGGGGAGATTTAGATATTAGGAAGACATTTTTCACTCTGAGGGTGGTGAGACACTGGCACAGGTTACCCAGGGAACTTGTGGCTGCCACATCCCTGGAAGAGTTCAAGGCCGGGCTGGATGAGGTTTTGAGCAACCAGATCTAGTGGTAGGTGTCCTTGCCCATGGCAGGGGCGGTTAGAACTAGATGATCTTTAAAGTCCCTTCCAACCTAAACCATTCTGTGATTCTATGGTTCTATTCACAGGCATACCTATATATATAACGTTATCTTACCACCAATTTATATTCCTAAGAAGACTCGTGAACAACTACAGCTACCAGCTCAAGATGAGCTCATCTAATTACGCTAGTAGATACCAATATGTGAGGAATTACATGATCCTGATGGCAATCCTGTACCTTCACGTACAGTGCTATTGTAGCATCCTGGGTTGTCTGTGGCAGCTGCCTGCCTATCTCAAGCAGACGAACAAAGGTACTGAGGAAAAGAGCAGAGTGTTGAATCTGAGTGGTCATGATGAAAAGAGGTAATTATATTTTCCATTTTTTTAAATGCTGTGTCTTCAGCAGTTTGGTATGTAATGCTAAAGCATAAAACCAAGAGAAGTATTGAAAGATAGCCTTGGTTCAGTGTCTTCAGGAGCTCAAGTACATTTTTCTGATATGATTAAGGAATCAGTAAACTAAGAAGTTACCCTCAGGTACAGTAGTGTGAACATTAACTCATGCTAGCTGCTGTCATTTCTGTGTACGTGCTCCTACCTGATGGTAAATAAGAAATGCTTGCAGGTAACGTAAGTCCAGGTAATAAGAGGACTGAGAATCCTCACATTTATCATACAGGTTAAGTGAAAAAAGCTCGCACCGAAGCTTGTCTTTCAGAGGCTCATTCATCGGCTTATGTCCCTTTGTTGATTTTAAAGTGTTACGTTTATTTTAAGATCTGCATGCCTTCAATCTAGTGACTAAGACTGTGAAAGGCAAAATTCAGATGCCTAAAGGCCATCTGAGTCTGAAATCTGGCTGACAAATCAGGGCCTTGGATCTGTTTTGAGCAGAGATTAATTTTTGCTGATTTTATTTAGTTTTTCAAAAATCACACTCACTGCACTCACAGCATTTGAAGACCAGAAACAAAACCATTTCAGCAGCACCATTTGGCAATTCACTAGGTGTATTCACAGCTGTCTGGTTGACTTCTCTAAGTTTGCTAAGTTTATTACTAGTTGCTATGATACAAGTCTGAAGACTTCTACCTAAAGATCAGTTTAAAATTCAGCCAAATATAAAATGTTTCAGCCAGAAATTCAGGAAGTCTTCATAACTTCCTGAGTGGGGTGATAGGAGGCCATGTTTCTGGACCATAAATTGTTTTTATTACTTGGTTTTGTTCTGCTTGTAGTGTGTGTGTTTTAATTTAGCCTCACCATTTGGAAGATGCTTGCCGAAATTATAAACAAATGTTCCCTAAAAGGCTTTGAGAAAGAACTTTGCAAAAAACCATTTCCATTAAACAGCAAAGGGAATAAAGCAACTTTTCACATTCATGGACTTGTATTTCAAACCACTTGGCAAATTTAAGTGATTATATCTAAACAGTTGGACAGAAAATGCATCAGATTTTCTACCTTCCATTTTCTTGATTCCCTTCTAAGAACTTTTCACTTATTTTAAATAGAAATGGCATGTCAATTGGGTTTTGAGAAGATAGTATAATAGCGTTAATATATGGATGAAAATTTGTCAAGGTAATTTTAATTTAACATGACACACTTAGATGTTTACATTACTGAGTGCCAAAACTGGCTGGAAAGTAAGGGAATATTGTATTCTCAAAACATTCTCCCCCCTCAAAAAAAAAAAAAAAGAAACGTATTTAATTTTGGACAATCTTTCACCAATGCTGCAGGCTTTCTGCAAAAGGACACAGCTTCTGGTTTACAGAGACTCACCACATCTCGAGCCTTTGAGGTTAAAAGTTACTGAATTTGGGACAGTATCATGGGAACTAACACTGTGTATTTGATCTGTCCTCTCTTCAGCACTAATGTAAGTGGATCTTTGTCATCATCTAGTACAGGTACCCTTATATTCTTGAGAATGACAGACAGAGCAAGCAACGAGAGACGGACAAAAAAAGAAAAAAATGCTCAGAAGAATAAAAGCTAGAGCAATCACCATGAAGAGAATGAGGAGAAAGGAAAGTGACAAGAGAAATGCATTAGTGAGTCTGATATTGAGGGAAAGATCATAAGCATGAATAGATGAATTCGTTGAACTCTGGAAGGAAGAATAGGTAAAGATAAGGAGGTAGATTTAGTAGTAGGAATATTAGGAAGAAGTGACCTTGGATGAGAAGATGAAGAGATTGCAGGAAACTGGGGAAAGGAAGAACAAGTCAGGGAAGCTTGGTCAGCACAGGAAAAGGAGACCAGGAGAATGTGCAAAGCGTGAAACTGCTCACATAAAGGACTTTGTCATCTTTTATCTGCTAACAGTCTTAGGAGGCCAATAAAGAATTATGCTGGAAAGAAGAGATTAATAACTGGGAATTCAAATTGTATTCTTGCTCTGTTCTGATATTTTGAGGATCCTTTTCATGCCAAAAAAATTTATAGACTTCTTCACTTTTGACCAGAGGCCATTGTGGTTTGCTGAACCATAATCTTAGGATAAGAGATGAAATCATAATATACTACCAATAAAATCTTGTTCCTTTTGCAACATTTTTTTTACCCAGTGGGGTTAATAAAATACAGTGTCTTTTTCTCTCCAGAAGTATTATAATTAAGGAAAGTGGAATAAATTTCCTTTTCCCAGAATCCCAATTTCTGTCAGAAACTATGAAAATTAAGTAATGAGAGCCCAAAGCATGGTGATTAAACAACATCTTCATTTTTCTCCCTACAGAGATGGACGATGGTAACGTGTGGAAGACTCTGGTACTGCAAGTGTTGTACATTCTCTGTGGGTAAGCAAGAGTATTTCTACCTATTAGGCTTTCACACTGGTACATTTCATAAGGAGCTCAAGTCTTCAAATGGAAGATTAATTTACATATTGCATGTTGGTCATATGTAAAATACTTGAATAGCATCAACAGTATTTTTTAATGCCTTAATAGAATCAAAGAATTGTTTAGGTTGGAAAAGATCTTTAAGATCATCGAGTCCATCCATTGACCTAGCATTGCCAAGACCACTACTAAACCATGTTCCTCAGCACCACATCTACATATCTTTTAAATACTTCCAGGGTTGGTGACTCCACAACTTCCCTGGGCGGCCTATTCCAATGTTTGACAACTGTTTCGGTGAAGAAATTTTTCCTAATATCCAATCTAAACCTCCCCTGGTGCAACCTGAGGCTGTTTCCTCTCATCCTATTCCTTGTTACTTGGGAGAAGAGATCAATCCCCACCTTGCTACAAACTCCTTTCAGGTAGTTGTAGAGAGCGAGAAGGTCTCCCCTCAGCCTCCTTTTCTCCAGACTGAACAACCCCAGTTCCCTCAGCTGCTCCTCATAAGACTTGTGCTCCAGACCCTTCACCAGCTCTGTTGCCCTTCTCTGGACGTGCTCCAGCACCTCAATGTCTATGTGGCAGTGAGAGGGCCAAAAGTGAACACAGTATTCAAGGTGGGGCCTCACCAGTGCCATGTACAGTGCGATGATCACTGCCCTAGTCCTGCTGGCCACACTTTTCCTGATACAGGCTAGGATGCTGTTGGCCTTCTTGGCCACTTGGGCACACTGCTGGCTGATGTTCACAAACAACAGGTCCAGCGGGGTGCCCTGCCTAGTTGGATTACTCACCAGCTGTGTCAGGAAATTATCTTCCACAATTTCCAGGAACCTCCTAGACTGTGTCCTCTCTACTGTATTGTAGCTCTAGACGATCAAAACACATCCTAACATACTAGGCTAATCCACTGCCCCTCCTTCCTTGCCTATTCCTTCTGAACACCCTGTAGCCATCGGTAGCTGCACTCCAGTTATGGGATTTGTCCCACCATGTTTTTGTGATGGCAACTATATCAAAGTTTTCCTGCTCCACAATGGCTTCCACCTCCTTCTGTTTGTTGCCCATGCTGCATGCATTGGTGTAGAGGCACTTCAGCTGGGCTATCAGCTGTGTCACCTTCTTAGAGGAACACCCCTTAATTCCTTTGAGGTAGTTCCCTGGTGTTTCCCTATTGGGTTCTATTACCTCAGGAGCCCTGGGTCATCTCTGTAAGACTTCAAGTGTGCTGCAGTGTAGCCAGCACATCTCAGAGAAGCAGGCTGAGGGCCCTCACTAGCACCTCACCCCTCTAACTGTTGCCTGTCATCCCACAGCTTGTCACGGGCAAGCCTGATGATGTCCTCCTTCTAGCCTAGTTTAAAGGTCTGTCAATGACACCCGTTAGCTTGTGAGCAAAGACCCCCTTGCCCCGCTCAGAAAGGCGAATCCCATCTGACGCCAGCAAGCCTGGTGTCGTGTAGGCCATCCCATTATTGAAAAACCCAAAATTGTGCCAGTGATACCAGCCATGGAGACATGTATTAATAGACTGGGCTCATCTGTTTCTTCCAGTGTCACGGCCCAATTCCCTGAGGTCTCTTTTGATTGCCCTTGGACTACATGTTGTGGCTTCATCCACATGGAAGAGCAGCAATGGGTAACAGTCCAAGGGCCGTACAAAGCTAGGAAGTTTCCTAGTGATGTCCTTAACTCAGGGCCCAGGGAGGCAGCAGACTTCCCTAAGAGGACAGTCTGGCCGGCATATTGGACCCTCTGCTCCCCTCAGAAGGGAGTCACCTACAACTATACCCAGTCTTTTCTTCCTCATGGAGGTGGTCGTGACACAGGGGATATGCCTTTCTGACCTCGGCAGCACCTCTGGTGAAGATGGACTGTCATCCACATCATCATGCGTTGACCGACCTTCCACATTCAGAGCCTCGTATCTGCTGTACAGGGGCACCTGGGAAGGTGGGGTGGGCAAGGAGGGGGTTCACCTGTGGGTACCTCCCACAAGGAGGGGGTTTGTTCCTGAGTGTGTACTTGCCTCCATTCCCTCCTTTCCTTTAAGGTACTGCCTTCAGCCTGGTGGGGGGGAGGATACAGAATCCCCTTGATCTTGGATTTTTCCTGGTGGTTATTCCCATTTCTGTCTCAGGAAAGGCAGAGCATGGTTCCATCAGTCTATCCCTGTCTCAGACTCCCTGATGCTCCTTAACCTTTCTGCCTCCTCTCATAGCTAGGTTGAGCAGATGGTCCACCTGGTCACACCTCACACAGCTGATCCCACTACTACCATCCCTTACCAGCAGAAGGCTCTGGCACTCCCTGCAGCCCCAGACCTGGACAGCTGCACATTTTCATGGGAGCTCTGTCTGGGTTGCCACATCCATTCTGCTGAGTGCAGAGGACACGGCTTTCTGCCAGGTAGATACCATTGCTAAGCTCCTTCTGAGAGGGTGATGACCACCAATTGAACTCACCTCTTGAACTGATAGGGTGTTCACGTCCTGCTGCACGAATTGCCATGCCAGGCCCTGGCTGACGCACCACATTCCTCCCTAATGTTGTTAAGGCTGGTGCGTGGGGTTATTTGGTGTCTGATACCACCATGGTCCTTTAATAATAAGTCTCTTACATTCTTATCAGTGGTTTTTTGGTGTCTTTTTTTGTGTTTTGGGGTTTTTTTAACTTATCAAGGCTAGTAGGAGCTCTGTTGAAGAGTACTGGTATTATTCAGCTGACATTTTTTTCCTGATACTGAATCTCTCTTAAACTGCAAGTTGGTGGGAGATAAGTCTTCCTGGGTTTTGTGTACAGGTGGGTTGAGTGGTGATAGCATTAACTTTGGATTTATACAGGCTGTATATAGTAATATCTTCTGCCTTTAATTGATCATGAGAAGTCAGTCCTTATCCAAGTTTATCTTCACTTCTTTATTTTTGTATTTTTCCATGGACTTTGATGTTTTCAAATTTCTGTAGATTGCAGGGTCCACCTCTAGATTTTTGAAAAAATATCCGCAAATAATATCATATTCAGGGTTTTTTTCTGGACCTCAGTATCTTTGGCTAAAATGCAAGCTTTTTTTTTCCCTTGTGGGTTATCTGTATTTTGTCTATTTAGTAGACTTGTTTGGAAATAGATGTTTAACTATTGTTCCACCTAAGGGTGCTCTACTATCTTGTTTCTAGTTTACTTTAGATTCACTCAAGCTGTTTTAATGAACATACCTCCAAGAGGGGCTCAAAATCCTACAATTTGCATATACAAAATTGATACCAAAAGTCACTAAAAGTATTGCATAATCCTTTAAAATAATCTCTCAGGTGCAGGTAGCTGACTAAAATGCAGGTACATCATCAGTCTTAGCTGCCTAACCAGATATATGAAGTACAGAACCAACAATTTGTTTATCTTTTGGTTATGAAGGAGCTTATAATATCAGTCCTGCTTTAACGATTTGCCATATATTCCAATTTCTCTAAGTGTTTATGTTGTTGCATATGTTATTGTTTACTACCATACAGAACTACAGAAGCTGCAAGTTTCGCTCACCATGCCTACTGTTGCATCCTTGGTATCTTAATTTTGCCAAGGCACCTTGGTCTCCTCAGTGATACTTTAGCTTGTCACAGAATTCCCTGGACGCCTGCCTGACATGCTTCCACACTTTGTGTTAATTACAGTGAAAAACCTGCTAGGCCTTTTGGGGCACTCCTGTACAGAGCATGGGCAATATGTTTGAAAAACTTGAAAATTTCTGATCTGCCTGTATAATATAAACGGTTTGGTTAATTGTTCCAATACCCTTTTTAATCATTCTATAACCTTGCACACTGGACCAGATGCTACACTTAAACATATTTACCAGATGTGTAATTTATTAGGAAAATCCAGGAACAAAAATGAGGTCTCTGTTTATTTTCTAACGCTTTAAGAGTAGAAAAATTGAGCAAATTCTCACAAGAAAAAAAAAAACTGGGGTGACCTCTTGACAGAAAACAAAACTGTATGGAGATAGGATAAGATTATCATGCCTCTTCCTAATCCCACTGGTTTAGAAAGAAAAGCACAGAACAGTAGAATTGGAGTGAACACTTGACATTTTGGTGAACGCTCACACCTTTTCTTTGTTTTGGTACATATATACAAGGCAGGCACATGTTTCCTCTCATTTATTTCTGGAAGCCAAACTGCACTTGCATTGCTGTTCAGGCTCAGGAGTGCACTTGAAGTGAACGTCCCATCCATATCTACTTACTGTTCTTTGGCTCGTGTTGTGCTGCAGACTGGATTTCTCGTGGATGAAGATGGAGTCCAGGAGCACACATTACATGCTCCATCTGGTCATTTAGGTCATGGAACCAAACTGAGGCTAATATGAAGTGAATTTCCCTCAAAACATAGATAACATGAACATCAGGACATCAAGCACCAACCGTTTCACACTGTAAATCCACTTTGGTGGCTCCACACTACTTCTTGAACTAGGCACAACCTCAGAGTCTTGAGTGTTCTTGTGGGAAGAAAAGGATGCTTTCTTCCTGTTCAGAACTGAATGATGAGACCAACATATCCTTGTTCCTCACTGAGTTTCTTTCTGTACACATTGACTAAACAAGAATATGAACAACTTGAAGTTCAAATGTTAAATGTCTGCTGTATAAGTAAGACAATGATCATCTCACACACAGAATTTCTTCAGAACCTTTGGTAGACCTACCTGATTCTTCTTACTTTGTAAGATGATTCTCCTTTGCTTGCTGGAGCTTATTTTAAAACTCTCATTTAAGATTTTGATCTTGGGTCTTTTGCAGTTCTGTCTCCTAGTATCTCCAGTTTTTTGACTTATCAGTTGCATACTCACATAAATAGCGACCCAGATGCTCAACTGCCCTACCATACCTTAGAAAGAACTTTAAAACAAAGGAATCCTTTGCCATTTATGAAAGCAGGAGCCAGCCCAAATACTCTCCTGATTGTTACAACGGTATCTTCAGTCCCTGAGGAATAATCAGTTCCTTTCAGAACAGATTTATGTGTGTGTAATATTCAGTACCAGAAAGTTGGAAACTAAACAAATAAAGATTATGCAAAAATAAAGTGAAAAAAAAATAAAATAAGCAAGAACCTTGAAGGAGAACCACATTTTTCTCATGAGATTAAAATATATATTTTAGTATGTCTGCAATAAAGCTTTCAAAAATTCAGTCTGTGGTATCATCAGTTGTACAAATTGGTCCTTGGGAAAAAATAAAATAGATCTTAAAGCTAAATACCATGTACAGGATATTATCAGACACTGTAAATACTAATCTCATCTGGAAGCCTGACTAAAGTAGTCTGAGAAAATATTATATAAAAATCAGCACAGCACTGTAGTAATGTACTATTTCCTTTTTTATGAAAGTTAGAAAAACAGCATCAATCACAGATAATCTGCAATATGTCTTTTTCCAGAAAAGACAGAAAGATAGCCTGTTACGTCACCAAGAACATAGCCCCCACTGATTTCTTGGAATAATTAACATTTGAAAGAAAATTTTTGATTGAAAACAGCATGCTTTTAATGATTCCTGAAAAGTAAACAAACTAAAAAACCCCTAAACATATACTAATGTTCAGAGTGGGACTGAATGTCACAGATATGTGAAGTGTCTCAGAAAAGGAGACTGTGGAAGCAAAAAGGGATTACAGATCCATACTTCACAGTCAGACAAAGGATATATTCAGCACATAATTTTAGGGCCTTTATTTCATACGATCAAATTGATATAAGCTATAGGACCATATTTCATACCTTCATTTTCTACTTTAAAGTCATCTTCTTTCCCTAAAAACTTTAAAAAAATTTGCAGAAGCCCGGATTAAGGAAGCCAGACCTGTGTAGTTTAGGAAAGTCTGTACTCATTTTACCAGGTATGTGTTCCCATATTGCAAATGTGCCTAAGAGAAACAGGCTTTGGGCATCCAAGCAGCTCGTAATCATACTCCTGAGCCAAGTGAACCATCTCTTTCATATAAATGTGGTGTTTAACTCCAAGAACTGTCTGCCAGATGTCTTGCTAACATCACCCCACCAGCAGCTTCTACAAGATGCAAGAGGCTGGTTAGATATTTCCAATTTGAAAGGTCCACATGGACTGTCCTCTGTATGCCTAGGACATTTTTCAGATTCCAAAAACCTGAAGTGAAAACAGCAAATATCATGCTTAAAACCACTATCTTTCTGTATAAAAAAAATTAGACAAAGTTTTTATTTCATATATTGGAAGTTAACCTTCACTTATCAACCCATAGGCAATCCTGCTAAAAAGTCTGGCAGTCAGAAATACACGTAGGTAGGAATTTGTTCTATGTCAACCCACCATTAAAGTTAAATCCTGATCATACACTTCTCGTAGGGATGAAACAGCTTAAGTGGAAAGGTGTCAGGTATGATAACGTGATTAAGAGCGCCTCACCTTCACACATTCATAAAATATATCTACATTGTGCCAAGCAGCTCATGTCTTATTAAATGATACCTGAAAGAAGCAACATGCACAGAAATTAACTTTCAACAGGAGGACGACAGAAGTGCCTTTCTCACATGTACTGCTTGATAAGGTATCATGCATTCACCCTCCCAGGTCTGATGTATTAATCAATTCTTAAGGCTGGATTAATTCAAATGGCTATGATACAACATAGTCCCTCTGGCCCGTGCTGATATTCCCCCATAATTGAGAGGGCTCTGTTGATGTCACAGGAAGTGGCTGCAAAGATTATTTTCAGAACTTATTACTTTGACAATTTTATTAGTCTGCGAACATCTCTCTGCTGGCTCTCGCTCCTGCATAGTGTTGAGCTTAAAACTCCTCGATTTCACTCTCCGTGATTCTCACAGCTATCTTAACTATTCCTGCTCATTCAACTTGGAAAGGCTGACTTGTTTCGGACTGACTCGAGACTTCAACCACTCTCAAATCCTTAACAGATTTTCAAATAAATTTTGTGGTTTCTTATGCTGACCCCCGTACAGAGGTGCAATATATAAGTAAGTGTAAACCTTTATCTCCTTGCCTTCTCCAAATCCCTTCTTAAAAACGTATTTAACAAACATATTGACAAATACATTAACAAACATTATGACATATTGAACAAATTCGACAGCTGTGTATCTTCTACTAATCATGTAACCAATATTCGTAATGATTTCCCTCTTTCTTCCAGTCCGTCCTTATCAAATCTTTTGTTCAAGCTATACAGTCATTCAGGCAGGAACTGTCATATTTCCCTGTGTTTGCACTTTTTGGGTTGTCTTGAACTCACACAAGGATTAGTAAATGCTGAAGAATTAGCAAACTGTACCATTATTCTTACAGGGCCAGGCTGGAAGAGGGGATGGTTTGAATTTTAACACAAGGGAAATTCCTTAGCATTATTGTCTCTCTTAGAAAGTTATAAATATCCTGGCCAACTCTATCAGCAGCACTGACATTAAAAAGTGCCAAACAATAGACATTAAAATATAGAAATTGTCTTGTAGCAGCTAAAACTCAAACTTAGTAGAAATAACCACTCCTGGGAAATTAATGTCAATGCCATTTGAGTCGAGTCTTAGGTTGCTGGAATAGTAGATTGTACTTAGAAAGAAGTGAAGTATTTAGAATAATCAAGGAATCAGTCAGTAATGATGGAGGTTTACACCCAAAAGCAGATCCTGACAGACTACCAGTACTTGATTAGAAAGAAGGAACAGGAGTGGAGATCTTCAGTCAAGAAGCACTGCTAATTGTTAGGGTTATTGAGATTATATTTTGAATTTTATTTTTAAGTGCATATGCATATGTATACATTACTTAGAATTATAGAATATTTCAAGATGTGCTGGCGTTAACACACGTTGTATAACTACAAGAGTTTGAAACAATCTAAGTTATGTCTTCTCAGACAACTGAAGAAGGGTACCAAATATATTTGTGTCATCTAGCCCATTTTTCTCCTCCCCTTCTTTCCAGCTGATTCTACACCCTTTCAGACATTGCAGCCTTCCTTGTCTGTATTGCATCTAGCTGCAGTGTTGATTTATCTTATTTTATTACAATTGCGTACTAAAATTGGTCAGATGCTGAGTAGTTGCATCTCTACGCTAAAGTAGTAAGGTTAAGTTTCTATTATTTATTTTCATCTCCTTTGTTATTTTGTCTCTGATTGAAAAGTGAAAAAAAATAAATATAGACATAAAAGCAGAATTTTTTTTTTTACAGAATGATATGTTTTTCTAGAAATAACATCCCCTATTTGTGCAGGGTAAGTAAGGACAGTTGCTCAGAGATTCCTTTCAATATTAAATTACTGGCCTGGGTTTTTTGTCAAAGTACAGACATAGCCACAGATTCTTTTGATTTGACAAAGCATGGAGGTTTTGATACAGCAACTAATTACGGATTCAGAAGCAAGTTAGAAAGTGAACGACAGAACTCTCTAAGATCTTTACAGTACTAACCGTAAATCCCTCCCAGTTAAGTACAGCACATTCCAGTTTAAATGTATATTTAACATACTCACATTTAAGACTGTGTTAAGGCGCTCACCACTTATAGATGTGCCTCAGCACTCCTTAAATGCTTTTCTGAAGCAGGGTCCAAATGAATCCTATGCAATGGAAAACCCCTTCAGGAGCAGAGAATTCAGACCTGCAACCTCACCTGAAACACCAGCTGAAAACCATTACCTTCTTAGAGCAAGCTTCTTTTCTGAGTTATTCTCCTGGAGACAGAATTAAGTCAGCTACATGTGGGATTTCTTGAAGATTTATTTCAAGGAGAGCTGGCTGATAGTTTACCATTCTCCACATATTGACATTCCAATACCAACAGGAGAGAAAATAAAGTTGCTAGGTGACAGCAGCATATTTACTAGAACTCTGCAAAAACTGGAAACACTCTGCACAAAATTTTCTATTTAATCTTTTACTTGTAATTGGGGTTTGCAGACACACAAAGCCGGAAATGTAGAAAGTTTTGTTTCAGGGGAATAGAATGGAAAATTGTCTATGTTTCTGGAAAGGGAGGCAGGGATGCCAGAAAGCTGGTTAGGTGTGTTCCCACCAGTAACAGCGTCAGTGAAAAGGTAAGCTGGTACGAGGGCTAAGTGAGCAGCCTAGGTGTTCGTTTGTCTATGAAACAAGTCAACTTAAGAGCCTCTTAGATGGAGAAAGAGCAAGATGACTGCTTTGGAGTTATCTCGCTGAGAAACGCGTGATGCCAGAGAACCGAATGGTTTCTCCTGAGATAAGTTGTCCTAAAACTCACAAGGACTCCTTTGGAAAACTAACTATACCTACTGCATTGCCTGCAGAAAGCGAGCGTTTATCCTGATGGGTTCAAATCATAAAGAACATTTCCAAACGTTTTCCTTGAAAAAGAATAAATATCATTAGTTTTGGGTCAGTCTACTTTTTGTTGTTAAACAACAGAAAGATTATTAACAATGGAATCATTTTACAACTTAGATGTTAATTTGTAAGATAGGTTAGAAAGGCTAATATGTAAGGTAGGTTACCACCTAAAGAAAAAATCAGTAGCCCTAATATTAAGTGGTTGCTGTGATTAATTGAAGAAAAACACATTATCAATGTCAGAGGAAGGTTCATTTTGGCTTTGTCATGAGTCTGAGAGAGTGTCTAATGTTTTCCCAAAGGAAAAAGGATAAAGTATGAAATGAAAGGAAAATGTCTGAAGCATGCTTTGTGTAGCACTAGTCCTGTGCCTTTATGAAAATTTCTGTGACTTTATTTGCCTGCAAATGTAACAATTATCAAACTGAAAAGAAGCAGAATGGAAGTAGTTACATATTCCTTTTAAGCAAGCATACAGAGGGCTAGACAGGAGCAATTTACAGAAAAGAACACTGTTTGCCTTTTTTTATTGCTTGCAAAATGCCAGGAGAGTTTCAAAGTAATAGCATTTACTAAAAAAAAAAGAGAATAGGAAATAAAAGAAATGTATTGCCTTGGAAAAGGCCCAATTTAAAAAGTCTTCACCTTTTCATCCTGATACATGAGCCTTCTGTATGCTTTAGCACTACAAAACTTGTATTTATTATATATTTATTTATTTGGGAGGGCTGGAGTGGTTTTGAGCTTTTAAAAGTTGTACGGCAAGGTTTCTAGTTTTCTTTTCTTTTTTAAATTTGCTTTGAGTTTTCACATCCAGCGAAGACACACTTCGTCACGTGTAGGTTTGAGGTTATTTTTCATGGAAATTTCTGCAATACTTAAATATTTTTTCCAGGGTTCAGTGTTCTCTGTTACTTCTTTGACCAAAACCTCATTTCTCTTTCAAATGCTCATTGTTGTTTATGAAGTGGTGTAAACAGTGTTTCTACATTTTGATAGCCTGAAGAGGAAAAAATAGAGCAAAAATTTTCCATTCAAGGCATCTTTGTTTGCCGGAAAAACACTTTAATTCCACCTTTTGAAAGTTCCAATACATTTGTTGTTGTGTTTTGCAAGCTGTGGGTTTTGGAGGAATTGGGGTGTCAATAGATTGCAAAATCCATTTCTTATGATGTTGCCAGCAAATACTGAACTTTCTTAACTGAGAAAGATAAAACTTTCTGAGATTTACCTTACTTTTAACACGAGAGTAACTTATGTTTACTGAAAACAGGTTAAATAAAGCAATGTGATACATTCTGCTAAGGTAACAAGAGTAATATGCTCATGTTCCACTTGGGACCATAAAATATCATTCAAGGAGTGAGCAGGCCTTTGGCTCAGATTTCTAAACCTCTTTTGAGCATTTCCCATCTCTAGTATCTATATTGGCTCAATATACAAATCCAGCGAGCTTTGGGCAAGCTTGAATTATCCTTCCTACCCCACCACGCAAGGAGAGACGCAGGGCTGCAGCTCCGGACCTCTTCCTCTGACCAACGCCGTCCACCTCCCTAGTCCATGACCAACATCCTTATGTTGCCTCCTTTTTCTACCCCCTGGTGTGTATGGGATCCTGAGCACAGAGGCGCTGGAGACTCCTATTTCCCCCAAACCCAACACACCTATGATTTGCCTCGTGGCAGCAAGCAGCTGCAGCAGGCAAGGCTCAGAGCCAGGAGCTGCCGCCACACCTCGCCTCCTTTGATCTCCCAGGCTTTCCACCTTCTCCTCTACCAGACGCAGCTTGTTGGTAGGGCTCGCAATCTGCCCGCCAGCTGCACCTGGCCCATCAAGGCGGCGTGCGGAGGAGCGGCTGCCGCGCTGCAGATGGGGAAGGGGGTTCTGCCAGCCGGGGCCTCCTGATTGAGGAGCCGGGATGATCCCGTTTCGTGGGCTGCCGCTTTGAACTCCCATCGCGTTGCTGCCTCCCACATCTGGAGCCTGAGGTGAAGGAAGATGAAAGCGGGCTGGGGAGTGCAGAGGCTTGTGAGGCACGCTGGGAATGCTGGCAGCCTGCGAGGAGGGCTCACGGCTTGGCCATTCCCCAACCTGGGTTGTTACAGCTCACGGTTAGAGGAGAGATTCCTTGAGCCCGTGCATTGCACCTTACCAGGAGCGCGTTTGATGTATGCCGGAGTCTTTGTACATAAACCCCGGGTTGTTACTAGGTGCTTACATTAATTATTACAAACAATGACTCCTATAACATTCAAGGATCACGCCTGCATCGATCTGAGTAGTTTTCAGAGATACTGTTGATGCCCAAATGCTGTAAGAGTCAAAGGCATTTAACATTTCCAAAACTTATTCGATCACTTACCCACTGTACGTTCCCATTGACTTCAGCAAGCTTTGAATCAAGCCTTTAAAACATCAAAAGGAAGAAAAAAGGAGGAAAATTTCCAACAAAACCTGCTTTCCAATTCTGGTAGGCTTTGTAGTAAATCTATTAAAAGAAAGGGCAAGTCAATGTGAAATGCACCACCTGGCCTCTTAGGCTGAGGACTTGACTGCTCTCTCCAGCTCAGGCAAGCCTGTAAGCGTGAGCGTTACCCTCGTTGTGTTCAGCAAAACTTAAGCACTTCCTGGACTGGCTTTTCTAAATAAGGCTAATTTTCTGAATGGAAACCTTCAGGCACACATTGCATATTAGTATTAAAGCATAAATTATAAAGTATATTTTTTTTCTGACCTGTGAATTTTATCGCCTCTATGGTTTGTGACATCATAACGTTCCCCGAGTGTTAGTGTGAGAGGAGGCAGAGAAAACAGCTTTTGCAAATATATTATCGTGTAAATCTTAGTCTCCCTGGTCTTTTTAGAATAACAAACAACTATACATAATTAATTGTAATTTTGCTGGAAGAAGTGACATTATCACCGTACTCATAAATACCCACAAGGCAAGGAATGTCCCAGGGGGAGATAACTTTCTTTCAATAGTGTGATAAAATGTTCTCATCACAGACAGTATTTATTGTCTGTGTCTCTTGAGAGACGATTAAAACAGGAGAAGAGCAAGTAAGCAGACACAAAGCATCCCCACTATGCTTGTTTCACAGGCTTGCTTCCATTAGTTTAAAACACAGTGTATTAATATGGGATCTGAGAATGATTATTTTTCTTAGTGCTTTGTTACTGGCTTTTTGTTGTTGTTTTGGAGCCAAATGACTAAAGAAATAGCAAAAACCTTACTCTCTTTTAAAAACTTCTTCCACACTAAGCTACACCTTATCACAATAAACTACGTACAACCTCATCAGTTATCACCTAGTTTCCTTTAGCCAGCTGTCAGGCCCTTTTCTTTGTGAGCACAAACCGAAAGGCAGTTCGTTACATTCTGCTTTCCTACAAGCTAATCCAGCAGAAATTAAAATAAAATAATGACAGTGAAATATTTCATACGTTATTTACTTAGCTTGTTAAACAAAGAATAACAATTATGGTACAGTCATTTCTTTTTTTTAGATGAACAAAAGGCCTGTTTTGATTTACCGTTGGTCTTTCCGAAGGGCAGGTGATATTCCCTGCAACACTGACTTCAGTTCATAATCCCCTTTTGGCAAGCCAAGGAGAATTACAGTTTGAACAATTTTCACAGTTAGGCACTCTGCTAGGATGAAACACCGTGGACAGGTTCACTTCAGCCAAATTGGTGAAAAACTCTCATTGCCAGCCAATTTTTCCTTTGTTTTTTGCAGTTGGCCTCACAGTATAGATTTGATTCATACCACCTAAAAATAAACCTGGTTTCTGCAAAGCAGAAAACTTATCTGTGTTGTCATGGTATCAGTATTTCCATTTTTATGTTCAGAGATAACTTAAGATCCTAAAATGAACTTCAGTTTCTTGCTTTTTTATTAAAAGGCCTTGGGTTTTTGCTTTTTTTATTTTTTAGTGTAGACATCTTTTTGCATTCATGAGGTAAGAAATTGTTCCATATTTCTTTTTATGACAGTGAGTAGAACTTCCACGAGTAGCATCAGTTCAGAAAATATGATGCAAGCTTCTATGGATGGTTGAAAATGCCACTGGCCATTAAAATCGGACAGTGCACTCAAAATTCATTAAGGTTCAGTTCCAGCATGAATTAAATGGACGCTCCAAATCAAATTAATAATAAGCTGTACTATTCTTTACACTTTTACAGCATTTTAGAAACTAGTACTCAGTCATATGATGCTGAAATTTGACATTGTAACTTTAATTTACTGAGGTTGCAACTTCATTCTTATTTTGCTGTACCTTTTAGTATCTTTTATATTGAGTTCATGGGTAATGTTTTAGCTAATTTCTGCTAATGGGGAATCATTAGGAAACCATTTTAATATTAGTGAACTATATGAACTGGAAAATGAAACAATAAAAGAAAAAAAAATCTTTTCCAGTAAATTTCTGTGTTGGAGGAAAAAACCTTGGAGTTGGAAATATTCAGGTTCACTTCAGATTAATTTTCCAAGGTTCAGGTGACTGTCTTATTAGGTCTAGATGTCTGTTTTGGGCTGTAAATATGATATCAGAATCCTTTCACCTTCACAACTATCAGCCAGTGATGAGGAGATAAAAACACATTTAGATAAAGGAAGACATCAAATGTGTACTTCAGAACTGCATGATAACTTTTTGTTTAGTTGACAGTTTTGCTTACATCAAAGGTCTTGCCTTTTATACTTCCTTCAGTACCGTAAATAATTTTCTAATAGAGATAATGTGGGGATCATTTTATATGCCCTGGTTCGTCTCATCATTTCAAAAGAGTAAACAAGTAACATCTCCATAGAACTCAGTTCAACAGAATCTATTTTTAATAGTAAATTCCTTAATTCCTGCAGTCTTTACAATTCATAGCAAAAAATCATTTCCCCCCCGGTTTCACATAAGACAACCACAGCTTGCTGTTTACACACTATAAGTATTTCGCAATACACATTATACAACAATGATTAGATACATTATGACTATGATACCCTTGAATTTGAACATTAAATTGAAACATTTTTTTTAAAATTAAACCTTTTGAGGAACCCACCAACAAACAAGGTAGTTGTGGTGCAAGTAGTGCTGCCATAAAAAAGAATTTAATTTCCTGTGCGTGGTTTGTGGAATATGATTAATCCTGTAAATACTTAATGATATCTTAACTCCAGAATGAGCTAACATCTGCTCAGTTTTAGGTGAAAGAAAGTAATGTAGATGATTTATGTTATTTTTCTTTTTGTTATTTTTTTTTCTCTAAATGATGGGAATCTTTCATAATAAAGCATTACTTTTCCCATCACTGCAGTAACACTTTCACTACTCACTCCTCTAATTATTTGATAGGAAAAATATTATAAATTTGTGCAAGAGTTTATAGTTTTTTCTTTGGTATTTGATTTCAAGCTATGATTGACATTACCTTTTGAGATCAGTGCAATTTTATTATGAAAGAGGTGCCTTGAGATAAAAATTAATTATTCTATCAGATTTCATTTAAAAAAAAAAGAAGAAATTTTATTTGTTATCAGAAGAAAGGATTAACACTTCTCTTCAAGCTTCAAAGATCCCTTATTAGAAAGAAATGTTTTTAATAGGCTTGTAGTTGTTTTGTTTTTAGTGTCCCCTAATGTGGGGTTGTTTGTCTTGAAGAAAAGGAGGCTGAGGGGAGACCTTCTCGCTCTCTACAGCTACCTGAAAGGAGTTTGTAGAGAGGTGGGGGTCGGTCTCTTCTCCCAGATAACAAGTGATAAGACAAGATGAAATGGCCTCAAGTTGTGCCAGGTTTAGAAAGGATATTAGGAAATATTTCTTCACCAAAAGGGTTGTCAAACATTGGAACAGGCTGCCCAGGGGAGTGGTAGAGTCACCATCCCTGGAGGTATTTAAAAGCCGTGTAGACGTGGTGCTGAGGGACATGGTTTAGTGGTGGTTTTGGCAGTGTTACATTGGTGGTTGGACTCGATGATCTTAAAGGTCCCTTCCAACCTGGATGATTTTATGATTTTATGAAAAATGAAAGATGTGTGCAACAAAGTTCAATTAAGAAAAATCATAACTCGTAACGTGGGTAGTTTAGTATGGATCACTACAACATCATCATCAAATGACCTATTGTCAATGTCTGGGAGATGGCAAGTCTATAAAGCAAGTCTATAAACATAACTAGACTCAAAATAAGTCAGGAAAACGATAAAGATTTTTTGGCTTATGAGAGAGGACTCCCACCTATGAAGACACACAATGGCCATAGAATGAAAAAGCCATGAAAACAAAAATCGTAATCCTTACAATTAGAATGATTAGAAATATACTTAGACTATGAAATTTAATTCTTATTTAAGCTTGAGTTTAAGCTTGAGTTTCTAACGTAATATGCAAGCTTCAAGGACCTTGGATTCTAGGTTTTGATTCAGTCTTTTAATTTTTAATTACTTTTTGGATGAACAAGTTTTCCGTGTTTCCTTACAATATAAACTAAACTATAATGAATTGTATCATATTATATTTTGAAGCTATTAGTTGAGCATGATTATACCCCAAATATTTAAAATGTTACTGACATTCTACTAAGACACTAACCTTTTCTCCTTCATTTGCCAAGTAACTCGTAGTCTTGTAAGCAGGCAATTGACCCATAGTCTGCATCTGCCATCAAGCAGGTAACAGTGACACAAATCAATCTCACCCGCATGGGTAGGTGGCATATTCTATTTGCTATACTTGAATTGCTCCTGCTCTTCCCTGGAAAACGTTGACAGGACTTGGGTTTGATTTGTGAGGAACAAGACGGTTTCTGAAATCACAGAACTTCCTACAAGCTCAGGAGACCATTGCCTGTCCCATGATATCCTAAGCAGTCTTTCATCATCCCAAATTCAAGAGTTAAAGGACCATGCAAGGCCTCCCGGTTCTTCATTCAACTTTCAGTCAAAACATGTTCCTAAAGGGAGAATATAAGAATCATCAAAGACAGAGTAAAAATTGTGAAGCAAGTTTTTGAGAAAGAGAGAGGTAATGTAGTCATATGGGAAAATAACACTAAATAATTGCAAGTTTTTAGATGAGATCAACTGCACGTTGCATTAAAATTCTTTTTTTTTTTAATAACTTTTTTCCAAAATACTCTTTCATCTTTTTCTTTTTTTTTTTTTTTTTTTTGAGGCTATCTCATTTTCGCATATTTTGGGGACCAGCCTTTCGCATGGGAAAGCTGCAGATGCCCACACAGAATAGGACTTGCTATGTGATAGGAGTTCACCTACCGGCTGGCCACCGCAACCCAAACCTAATGGGGCCCCAGACCTAATGGGGAGGTTGCGAAGGGCCACTCGGCATTCAACAGATGCCACGGTCGTAATCGAAAGGGTATAGTTACACTCATGTGAAGGTGGAAGTCGTTCCAGTTTGTGCTGTGACCATATCAAACAAGGCAGGATGATTATGTTTAAGTAAGAAATAAGTACTCCTTTGAACACATCCTGAAGGAACCTTTTCAAAGAGGTTGCTTTTTTTGTGTCTTCTCTTTTTTTAATTCTCAGTCCTCTCTCTCAGATTCACACTCCTAACAGCTGCTTTGTTCTAGAGTGAATGGTAAACAATCAATACCACACATTAAATATTTTGCTGCTTCTTGTACTGTCACAAACTCGCTGCACAAAAGGAAAGTTTTGAGCTTTCATATCCCCCATCCTGTAAACACTGTTTTTACTTTGCAGGTATGTTTCTGGTTTTGGGGTGGGGGTTTTTCACTGTTAAAATGGTCCTGCGTTAACTTTATAAAAAAGAATTCTCAGAATCCTTTTAGTACATTGCAAGGTCACTTCAAAGTCTATTCCCTATATAAGTGTATTAAAAATATAATACTTGATTGTGAGAACTTTCATGCCAAGTTCCAGTCTGGAGTGAATTTTACAGCTAAGTTATAAACCCCAGAAAATACAAGTTTATAATGGAAATGCTGACAGACTTCTAACTCTGCCCACTGAACTGCTGCTGGAATGATTTTTTACACTGTGTAAAGGCCACTTTAAAGTTTTCTATTTTCCCCTTGTAAAGACAAGAGGACTCTTTTCAGAAGGTGGAACTTTTGAATAAAAATAGAATTGCTCTTATAGTATCCTACCATGAAATCAAATTAGGTTTATTCAGCTATTAATTTCCTCCTCATAACCATGATACCCTTTTTTCTGAGTTTCACATTTTGCCTATTCAAACTGGAAATAGTCAAAGCAAAAGCTTTACCTAATGGGACAGAATACCATGGATAATCAGGACTATCAATGCATTTCCTAAGACATAAACTTACTGTGTGACCTCAAAGACGAATCAGTGTTCCTTTTACAACTAGTCTGACAAAACCATCTTGCAGAAGTTCTTTTTTTTTTTATTTGATTGAGCATAGAGGCAAGCAGTTTTGTATCAGAGTTCAGGATATATTTTGCCCTTTTTCTTTGAGCAAGGATCATGCATAAAGAGTTGGGGTATGCGTGACAGTAAAAGCAATGACACTTCACTAACAGTAAGTTTAACTCATTTCAAGAACATTCATCAAATTCCTGTTTTGTTCTGGTTTTTTTATGTCTTCTTTAGCACATAAAGTATTTATAAAGGGCATGCAGAGGTCTAATGTGCAAGGCCTGTGAATTTCCAGTTTCACACTATTTCTGTTAATCTAAGAATCTATTTAATACCTAAACTCCATAGCTGGTTCCTGACTACACTCTTTATCAGTTTTAATCTTCTGGAGCATTGTATGTGCTCCATAAACCAGCATTAGAGATAATATATCAAAATAGAATACCTTGGAATGTAATTTTCCAAACCGCTTATTAAAATCTGCTTTATGAAATATATAGGAGATACAATTTCTGTAGACTCAGATTGAAATTGTAATAAGTAATTCTAGCCTTTCCTGTTTATCCACAGATTAATCTTTACATTTTTCCATATGATGGCTACAAATATTTTAGATTTTATAGAGCAGATGTACATTACACCAATCCCTTTGATCAGCGTGAGAGTTTAGGAAAGATTTTCATCATCAGTCATATATCTACAAGTATAATCATCTTACATGCGTATAACTTCTTTGTAAATACAAAATAGCACAAACTATTAGGACATTAATTTACTCTTTGGTTAAAAAATGGTTTTAATTTAGATGACAAAAAGGTTTCTGTACACGTCTTTTATCATCCAACATACATAGCAGCTTGCAAATCAGACTTGTAAGATTCATTCATGCTGAATGAATATACTGTAATACATCAACAAATGTGTAAGCAGAGATGAAAGTATGCCATGTTTTCAGAAGAGCTCACCCTTGGTCTACTGTTCCAGTTAAAATCCTTATGTGTTTTGTCAACGAGATCAATAATCTTTTTACCACTAAATTTGATAGAAGCATAGATAGGCTGGTGCTACAGACTTTTTAAAACGCTTCTCTTCACTTCTTGTCTTACTAACAGGTGTGGAAGTCATTTCACTGCACCACGTAGATCCTAGTCTATGCGAACAATGCAAATAATAGCATGGGAAGGGGAGATGCACCATGTAAGTAATCTAAAAGTTCGGTAAATGCTTTTATGCTATTTCTGTGATATAAAATTTGACTGGTTTTCCAAGTATACTTTTCCATAATTTTCATAGGTTCTCTTAATTTCATTGCAATTTGGCTTCAGAATTAGGCCTGCAGTTTTTGCCCATTCTGCGCTCCAATCTCTCATTGAACATATTGAAAAACTGAAATATTCTAAAACATTACTGAGTATTTTTAAGGCAATGTTTTGACTAACCAGTATATACTAAACAAGGAAAAAGAAAAACTTACATGGTTGTTCAGCTACAAGCAACTCTTGATCTGGGTTTCCTTCAGTTGTCTTTGTTATATGTTTTAACTCTGTGGAAGTCAGCAGGGGGAGGACAAATCTCTTCTTTTAATTCAAGAATTAAGAGTATTTTTTTATATCCTTTTCTGGAACCAGAGATAGAAAACAACACAGTGCAAGTGTTCTTGTATAAATATTAGTTTCAGACTTCATATTAGACTAAAACCAGTGTGGTTTTTTTCTGCAAAAACACTACCTTAGGTAGCTCAAAATGTCTCATAAGTTTAGTAAGATCTTCACCATTATTGCCTACATGTTTATGCAAGCTTTCAGTTTCTTGTAGTTGAGTTCTTAGCTCTGGAAGCTGCCCTTTTTACATTTTCTGTTAATAGCGTAAGGTTAAACTAGTAGTTGGTTGCTGGTAATCACACAATCCTTTCCTTAAGAACAATGGAGAAAATGGCAATTTGCCAGGACCTGGAGAGCCCTGTTAATATTTCTTTAAGGATTTCCTCTGTGACTGCGGCCAAATTTGTTTCCCAGTTCCTTATAGAGTTCCCCTTTACAAACTACCAACCGGCACAGTTGTTTGCAGTGCTTATCTTAGGTTGCAGAGGCCCATGTGTATGGTCAGGTGCAGATAGTCATATTCCCTTACCACGAGCCAGCCTCCTGCCTGAAACTTTAAAGACCTGTAGATGAACTGTTACTGGGGGAGGACATCTTTGGGCAAGACTGATCCTCAGGGTTTTGGGACTTATCCTGGCCTGTGCTCTAGAGAAAGGGGGCTAGGGTACATCTGCTCTCATCGTGCATCAGGCAAACCTTTCGGGTCGCAGAAGGTGGGCTGGTCCTGTCCCTTTGTCTGAAAGACAATTGGCATAACTGCAGTTTCAATAGTTAAATTTACTAGGTAACATGTTGATTACTTTGGTTGCCAATTTATTTTCATTTTTAATTTTTACTTCTGGAAACCTTCTAAAGTTTCTGGGAAAAAAATAATTTAGGTGAACTTACTCTATCCATGATGGAAGTTTGCTCATCTTATTAAACACCTTATTAAACACATTCCACCACCACCCTCAAATTAGCATAAATTGTATTCACTGTGCCAATACGCATAAAATGTGCTGACAAAACTGTATAATTTTCTTTTTATATTGCACTTGGCTTAAAAAAAAGTGGTTTTTTTTTATTGAGCTCCAAATTAAGAAGAGGAAAGTAACAAGTAAATTAACTGGACTCAGTCTGAATATGTAAGAAGCCTGTTTATGGGGCCTGTAGCTCCTGCGGTTCCTTATAGTCCAGTGTGTCGGTAACAAAAGACTGCATGACTTCTCATTGTTTTCAGTTTGCTTTACCTGCTGTTTAACAGGACAGTCATGTTAATTGGATGTGATTAGTACTGCTTCATTTTATGTCTGTTTATTTTCCATCTAGTAAGAAACGTATCTTCTAATTGGTAACACCACTTCCAATCCTTCACAAAGATCTCTCAGAAGAAGTGGTCTAGAACAGACCCAATGACACACTATATCCTGTAAGAAACTAAAGCTTGATTTTGTTTAATAGTACCAGCTTATCATCATCTTTTAGGCTTCCACCAGAGAACAAGGATGAGTGCTTCTTCTAGTCCTCTTTGCATTCTTCATCTGACAACACGCAAGCTTTAGTATTGATTTCACCAGTGTCCACTGCGCAGAAATCAACCATCTGTGAGCACTTTCATTAAATCCACCCCTACAATCAAGCCTGAGACATCTCAGGAGAAAGAGCAGCATTGCCATAAAACCCCAATTAGCCCTGCCATCATCACAGTACTGTGCCGTGAAAGTCTTCCATAATGCATAGTATTCGAATAGCTTGAGGACGCTTCTAAATTGCTCTGGTTTATGGTAACAATAAAGTTCTGGAAATCTAGCCTTGCTGCCACAAACTCTTTCAGCATATTTTTAAAAAAAAAAACTATGCCTGTTATTTGGGTTATTTTAGCCTTCTGCTTGGATTTTGCTACTCAAATATTTGATGGTCTGTCATCAAGCATGTAGTATGAGGGGCATGTGGCCTCAGAGCACTTGAAATTCAAATACTAGTTTTTCATGTGCGAACACCAATGGTTTCAGTACCAGGCTTTTAGTTTCCATCCTTCATTTTAAATCTTCCCTCAACTACAGCATTTGTCACCATTAACTAAGCTTCAGATATTCAGATATTCACTGAAAATAATCCAAATATCATTATAACTTTTATATTAAAATGTTCCCAGGACAATGCTGCACAAGTGGAGCCTGTCAGGAAACACTGCTGAGTGACACTGACTAAAGTGCCTACCCTACCCCTTTCATTAGTACTACAGAGTCATTAAGACTTTCACTTTTCAAGGGTTTGGGGGTTGATTATATTTAGTTCGGTATTGCAGAAACAGAGCTCTACATCTGAAAATTTTTCTCTTTTTGTTGTGATGGACTGAAAAAAATCGCTGAAAAATTATCAGAGATTTTTCATGCAATAATTACTTTTTTCTCCATACCTTTTAATTATAATTGCATACACAACTTTCTTCTGCTCAAAGAACAAATGTTACTGGGAGATACCTATTTACCTTTCCAAGTCTGCAGGATCAAGGGAGAGAAATGAAATGGTAAACAAGCTTCACTGTGGTCACGAGGGTTTTCTAATGCTTTCTTGGCATGCATGGAACTCCTCAAAGGTAAGCATGGACTGTTGCTAATCAAAAGGTACGGGTTGGTATAAAGGAAACTAGTCTGCTTCTTACTGAAAATCCCAACAGACAGTTTTTCTAATGAGCTCTTAGGAATTTCACTTTTAGTTCAGAGATGAGATTGCTATACTGCCCAACAGCTTGTTTGTCTGGCATTCCCTGTTATTTCTCATAGTGATGCACCCCTGAGTACCAATGCTGTCTCGATATGCTTCTCTCTCCTTTACATCTGCTTCCTTAGATATAGTCCTGCCATGAGAATGGAGGTGAATAACTTTTGCTTCCATATGGCACCCAGTTTTGGGCAAGACCATGGGCAAGCAACTCTTGAATCTGTGGCTAGATTAAGTGGATCTCTAAACAAACTATCTGTTCCCTTTATATCTGGGAGAGGCCTTCTTCTTGTGCTCCCCTAGTCATTTGTCTCCAGATATTTCCATTTTGGTGCCCGGCATCAATGATAGGCATACCGCTCTTCATACAACACGAGTAATTGGGCACAATGGTGTTCAACTGCACATATCAAATGGAGACAAACAGTGTACTCTGGCTACAAGCACATACCACTTCTTCTGACAGGGATCTTGTAACTTCTGTCATATAAGGGACTCCAAGTTTCCTATAAGCATAAGGCTATGAAGGTGATCAAGGCACTGGAGCACCTCTCTTATGAGGAAAGGCTGAGAGACCTGGGTCTGTTTAGCCTGGAGAAGTGAAGACTGAGAGGAGATCTCATCAACACTTACCAATATCTAAAGGGTGGGTGTCAAGAGGTTGGGGCCAGATTCTTTTCAGTGGTGCCCAGTGACAGGACAAGAGGCAATGGGCACAAGCTGGAACACAGGAAATTTGATCTGAACATAAAGAAAAACTTCTTTCCTTTGAGGGTGACAGACCACTGGAACAGGCTGCCCAGAGAGGTGGGGGAGTCTCCTTCTCTGGAGATATTCAAAACCCACCTGGACACCATCCTGTGCAACCTGCTCTAGCTGAACCTGCTTTGGCAGAGAGGTTGGACTGGATGATCTCCAAAGGTCCCTTCCAACCCCTATCATTCTGTGATCCTGTGTTTTCCTGTGTTCAACTATCCTGAGATAGTTGAAGATACTGACCTTAGGTTTAACGAAGTATTCTTCATTCAAAGGTTGATAAATGTGTGGTTTATTTCCACAAGTTTTGATAAACTGCTCCAGCATATGACAATGACTCTGTGTGCATGCTAGTAGTGATCTTTGGGGTTCAGTTAAAGAGGACAGGGAGGGTATTATTTAAGAAATAGCAGAAATTTTAAAAGTTTCTTCTGATGTACATCTCTGATGTTTGCATAAGCAGTAAGAGATTAGGTTGCAGGGACTAACTATTTGTTACAATGCCTGAGGATGCATCTGTACGGTTTCCCCCAGCCAGTAAGTGTATGAGGTCTGTCAAGTTATATAAAGCTCCAATAATTTGAATTTACATTATTTTAGTTCTTTTTAATAAATGATGGCAATTTAAACTCTGTTCTACTGATTCACTGTTGCTGATATTGTTTTGGTCTTCATTTAATTGAATAAGTTGTCTTATGTCTCATTCTTGGCATATGCCGGTGTAAATAACTCTTAGCCTTCCTTCATACAAACTTTTTTCTACCACTGAGACCTAAGATCACTATTCTTGTCTTATCTAAATTCTCACTGAAGACTCATGTATATCCAAAAAAAAAAAAAAAAAAAAAAAATTAAAAAAAAAAT